>JAQJVL010000611.1:337505-505567 GCA_035578905.1 Stictocephala bisonia | reverse complement strand
AAATTACATAGACATTTCTAATTAAATTTGAATTAAGTTATTATTTGGTGTTAAGATAATAATTTATTTAAGATGATCATAGTTGCTACCAAAGTTTATCACGGGTGGCTACCCAAGTTGTTACGCATATTACTCAAGTTGATCACGGGTGCTACTCAAGCTGATCATGGTTGCACCTAAGTTGATCACGGGTGGCTACCCAATTGTATACACCATGTACAAACAATATGTGCTACACAAGATGATCACGTTGTTCCTCAAGTTGATCATGAGTACTATCCAAGCTGATCATGAATGCTACGTAAGCTAATCACGGTTGGTACCCTAGTTGATGGGGTGGCTAATCACGGTGACTACCCAAGTTAGTCATGGATGTTACCCAAGTTTATCACGGGTGCTACTCAAGCTGATCATGGTTGCATCCAAGTTGATCACGGTTACTAGTTTTAAGATGTTTTTTTAAGGCCTAATATGAACTGTGATAGAGGAAATAAATATGGTTTCCCTTCATATTAGTAGAATTAGAGATAAAACAGAGAATTATAATAGTTTAATTAAGTTAGTAATAATTTAATTAATCTAATAAGATATGATAATAGTTATAAGGAGGAAGAATAATCATGCGGAGGTGTTCCCCAGTGAAGAGAACTGGCAGCTGCTGAGCGAGGAGGGCAACGGAATGAACGAGACTTAACGCTAACAAAGAAAGAAAAGTTAAAGATATTTCTTCTTTTGTTCTTGAGAATACATAAATATTTTACTGTACTTTAAAAGTTTGAATTGCATTTTTCTTTCAAATATATGAGAAACTCAAATCTTTCTCAGTCCTCCTTTGAATTAGTCTTGAGTTATCTATGTAGAAAATAAACATATTAGAGAATTCGTATTCATCACAAAAAGCGAATTACCAATTTCCTGGATAAAACAAAAACAATTTGGTTATTGATTGCCTTTTTGAGGTAGACTAAAAGCAGTTGGTATTTAATAGTGAGCTAGTAACTTAAAAAAGTATAATAAAATCCTACTGACCACTCTACATTAGCTCGTCTCTTTATTCATACAATTCGCATAATTACAAGTATCACAGGACTGAGATGTGTAAAGCTATGATTTATGCATTAAGTAGGTCAATTTTCTTTAAATGAGACCAGACATATGACAAATTTAAACAAAATGTCTCTCAATGGTTTTTGCCAATACTGACAGAAGACGGCCTACAAAAACGTGACCAACAACGCTATTCGTAATAACTCAGTTTAACTATAAAATATAAGTGTAAGTGTCCATCTCTTGCTTCCTTCTCTGTCGAGTATTGCAGAAATTGACGTGGTCGATTAACGGAAGTCCGTGTTTTATTTGTTTAATTGCTTCATTTACCATACGTCAAACAAGTCAAACAATTACAATGGCTGATTATTGTATGATAATATTATGCTATGCATATATAAAATACATAATAGATCAATTTCATTTCACATCACAAACCTTAAAGCCTTTACGGAGAACTTATTAACATCTCTTGCTTAGTTTCATATTAAAAACATATTACTGGAAATTGTTTTTAAAAAAAAGTGTTAATAAATATTCATTTTAACGATTTTCAAAAATAATTCTATTAATAAAACGAAGTTGATTATACATACATAATTTGTGCTTCAAAATAAAATTTTACTCAGTTTCAGATTCAGCGAACTAGGAATTCTGAGTGCAGAGGTTTTCAGTGCATTTAATCTGGTTTCACACAGATCTATTTGCGGGGAAATCGAGATGCTGTCAATAAAAGACATATTTGTAATGATTGGGTTAATCTACCCTATATTCGGTACTTTCCTCATGTCCAATCTACTTTTTATATTCTCTATTTTACTGCTCATATTATTTTTCTAGTTTTATAGTTAATTTTAAGAAAATCTGATAAGTGAAAATGTATAAACATTTAAATTACACTTCAAAAACTGTATTGTAATCCATAAAAAGTCCTATTAAAAAACTTGAACTTAAAGTAATAAGAACCTAAATAAATCCCCCCTTTGAAGAGCTACAGTTTAATAACCTAGTTTTATACTCCGCCAGATGGCAAGTTGTGGAACCAATACCAATGAGATATGAAAAGGTTATTACTAGACCGAACTGTATTGTTTGCGTTAAATCAAATCAGTGAATTGAAATTGTAATGTATTAGTATATACAATTAATGTACATTATAAAGAAGGAGTTAAAATTAAATACATTTATTATACCCCCATCATTCTAACTAAACTGGTGCAAAATTGATAGTGGTGACATTTTTCGTATTAATAACAGGTAAAACTTAACAAATAAGTAGGCTTAAAAGTTTTGTAGTTACTTGTTTCATCTATTTTAATTTGTCTATTTAACTTCGCATTATTATAATAAATATCTTAAAATGTCATAAAAATATTGATATCTTACGACTATACAGTAGTATACAGTAGTAAATGAACTAGCCATTACTTTTAGACTGTGTGACACATGAAGGATCCAACAGATGGTAGGCATAGTCTTTTTTATTACAGATGATTGCATTCGTTTGAGTATGAAAAAAAAACATTAAGTATAACGTTAAGAGTGCAGATGGAGTCAAGACTAAGTTAAGAAGATTTTGAGATGCTTTGGGGGAGGTTCTTTCAAATTGATTTGAATAAGATTGCAAATTATAAACAATTTCAAATATTTGAGGGCTGTGTAAAAATTGTGTGGAAACAAATAATAAACAACCTCATAAAATGTTTGTGGAAATAAATAATAAACCACCTTATAACTGTGTGTAAAAACAAATTATAAACAACCTCATAACTATGTATGATAAATTGTGTGGAAACAATTATAATAACCTCTAAACTGGATGAAAAACCGAGTGAAAACAAATTATAAACAACCTCATAACTATGTATGATAAATTGCGTGGAAACAATTATAATAACCTCCAAACTTGGATGAAAAACCGAGTGAAAACAAATCATAAACAACCTCATAACTATGTATGATAAATTGCGTGGAAACAATTATAATAACCTCTAAACTGGATGAAAAACCGAGTGAAAACAAATTATAAACAACCTCATAAATATGTATGATAAATTGTGTGGAAATAATTATAATAACCTCCAAACTTGGATGAAAAACCGAGTGAAAACAAATTATAAACAACCTCATAACTATGTATGATAAATTGCGTGGAAACAATTATAATAACCTCTAAACTGGATGAAAAACCGAGTGAAAACAAATTATAAACAACCTCATAACTATGTATGATAAATTGCGTGGAAACAATTATAATAACCTCTAAACTGGATGAAAAACCGAGTGAAAACAAATTATAAACAACCTCATAACTATGTATGATAAATTGCGTGGAAACAATTATAATAACCTCTAAACCGGATGAAAAACCGAGTGAAAACAAATTATAAACTACCTCATAACTATGTATGATAAATTGCGTGGAAACAATTATAATAACCTCTAAACAGGATGAAAAACCGAGTGAAAACAAATTATAAACAACCTCATAACTATGTATGATAAATTGTGTGGAAACAATTATAATAACCTCTAAACTGGATGAAAAACCGAGTGAAAACAAATTATAAACAACCTCGTAACTATGTATGATAAATTGCGTGGAAACAATTATAATAACCTCTAAACTGGATGAAAAACCGAGTGAAAACAAATTATAAACAACCTCATAACTATGTATGATAAATTGCGTTTAATCAATTATAATAACCTTTAAACTGGATGAAAAACCGAGTGAAAACAAATTATAAACAACCTCATAACTATGTATGATAAATTGTGTGGAAACAATTATAATAACCTCTAAACTGGATTAAAAACCGAGTGAAAACAAATTATAAACAACCTCATAACTATGTATGATAAATTGCGTGGAAACAATTATAATAACCTCTAAACTGGATGAAAAACCGAGTGAAAACAAATTATAAACAACCTCATAACTATGTATGATAAATTGCGTGGAAACAATTATAATAACCTCCAAACTTGGATGAAAAACCGAGTGAAAACAAATTATAAACAACCTCAAAACTATCTATGATAAATTGTGTGGAAACAATTATAATAACCTCTAAACTGGATGAAAAACCGAGTGAAAACAAATTATAAACAACCTCAAAACTATGTATGATAAATTGTGTGGAAACAATTATAATAACCTCCAAACTTGGATGAAAAACCGAGTGAAAACAAATTATAAACAACCTCATAACTATGTATGATAAATTGTGTGGAAACAATTATAATCACCTCTAAACTGGATGAAAAACCGAGTGAAAACAAATTATAAACAACCTCATAACTATGTATGATAAATTGTGTGGAAACAATTATAATAACCTCCAAACTTGGATGAAAAACCGAGTGAAAACAAATTATAAACAACCTCATAACTATGTATGATAAATTGCGTGGAAACAATTACAATAACCTCTAAACAGGATGAAAAACCGAGTGAAAACAAATTATAAACAACCTCATAACTATGTATGATAAATTGCGTGGAAACAATTATAATAACCTCTAAACTGGATGAAAAACCGAGTGAAAACAAATTATAAACAACCTCATAACTATGTATGATAAATTGCGTGGAAACAATTATAATAATCTCTAAACTGGATGAAAAACCGAGTGAAAAGAAATTATAAACAACCTCATAACTATGTATGATAAATTGCGTGGAAACAATTATAATAACCTCTAAACTGGATGAAAAACCGAGTGAAAACAAATTATAAACAACCTCATAACTATGTATGATAAATTGTGTGGAAACAATTATAATAACCTCTAAACTGGATGAAAAACCGAGTGAAAACAAATTATAAACAACCTCAAAACTATGTATGATAAATTGTGTGGCAACAATTATAATAACCTCCAAACTTGGATGAAAATCCGAGTGAAAACAAATTATAAACAACCTCATAACTATGTATGATAAATTGTGTGGAAACAATTATAATAACCTCCAAACTTGGATGAAAAACCGAGTGAAAACAAATTATAAACAACCTCAAAACTATGTATGATAAATTGTGTGGAAACAATTATAATAACCTCTAAACTGGATGAAAAACCGAGTGAAAACAAATTATAAACAACCTCATAACTATGTATGATAAATTGTGTGGAAACAATTATAATAACCTCTAAACTGGATGAAAAACCGAGTGAAAACAAATTATAAACAACCTCATAACCATGTATGATAAATTGCGTGGAAACAATTATAATAATCTCTAAACTGGATGAAAAACCGAGTGAAAACAAATTATAAACAACCTCATAACTATGTATGATAAATTGCGTGGAAACAATTATAATAACCTCTAAACTGGATGAAAAACCGAGTGAAAACAAATTATAAACAACCTCATAACTATGTATGATAAATTGTGTGGAAACAATTATAATAACCTCTAAACTGGATGAAAAACCGAGTGAAAACAAATTATAAACAACCTCAAAACTATGTATGATAAATTGTGTGGCAACAATTATAATAACCTCCAAACTTGGATGAAAATCCGAGTGAAAACAAATTATAAACAACCTCATAACTATGTATGATAAATTGTGTGGAAACAATTATAATAACCTCCAAATTTGGATGAAAAACCGAGTGAAAACAAATTATAAACAACCTCAAAACTATGTATGATAAATTGTGTGGAAACAATTATAATAACCTCTAAACTGGATGAAAAACCGAGTGAAAACAAATTATAAACAACCTCATAACTATGTATGATAAATTGTGTGGAAACAATTATAATAACCTCTAAACTGGATGAAAAACCGAGTGAAAACAAATTATAAACAACCTCATAACCATGTATGATAAATTGTGTGGAAACAATTATAATAACCTCTAAACTGGATGAAAAACCTAGTGAAAACTAATTATAAACAACCTCATAACTATGTATGATAAATTGTGTGGAAACAATTATAATAACCTCTAAACTGGATGAAAAACCGAGTGAAAACTAATTATAAACTACCTCATAATTATGTATGATAAATTGCGTGGAAACAATTATAATAACCTCTAAACTGGATGAAAAACCGAGTGAAAACAAATTATAAACAACCTCATAACTATGTATGATAAATTGCGTGGAAACAATTATAATAACCTCTAAACTGGATGAAAAACCGAGTGAAAACAAATTATAAACAACCTCATAACTATGTATGATAAATTGCGTGGAAACAATTATAATAACCTCTAAACTGGATGAAAAACCGAGTGAAAACAAATTATAAACAACCTCATAACTATGTATGATAAATTGTGTGGAAACAATTATAATAACCTCTAAACTGGATGAAAAACCGAGTGAAAACAAATTATAAACAACCTCATAACTATGTATGATAAATTGTGTGGAAACAATTATAATAACCTCTAAACTGGATTAAAAACCGAGTGAAAACAAATTATAAACAACCTCATAACTATGTATGATAAATTGCGTGGAAACAATTATAATAACCTCTAAACTGGATGAAAAACCGAGTGAAAACAAAATATAAACAACCTCATAACTATGTATGATAAATTGCGTGGAAACAATTATAATAACCTCTAAACTTGGATGAAAAACCGAGTGAAAACAAATTATAAACAACCTCAAAACTATCTATGATAAATTGTGTGGAAACAATTATAATAACCTCTAAACTGGATGAAAAACCGAGTGAAAACAAATTATAAACAACCTCAAAACTATGTATGATAAATTGTGTGGAAACAATTATAATAACCTCCAAACTTGGATGAAAAACCGAGTGAAAA
Source organism: Stictocephala bisonia (assembly GCA_035578905.1). NCBI lineage: Eukaryota > Metazoa > Arthropoda > Insecta > Hemiptera > Membracidae > Stictocephala > Stictocephala bisonia. Next base: position 498,711 of record JAQJVL010000611.1, on the reverse strand, counting down.
CAAATTATAAACAACCTCATAACTATGTATGATAAATTGTGTGGAAACAATTATAATAACCTCCAAACTTGGATGAAAAACCGAGTGAAAACAAATTATAAACAACCTCATAACTATGTATGATAAATTGCGTGGAAACAATTATAATAACCTCTAAACTGGATGAAAAACCAAGTGAAAGCAAATTATAAACAACCTCATAACTATGTATGATAAATTGCGTGGAAACAATTATAATAATCTCTAAACTGGATGAAAAACCGAGTGAAAAGAAATTATAAACAACCTCATAACTATGTATGATAAATTGCGTGGAAACAATTATAATAACCTCTAAACTGGATGAAAAACCGAGTGAAAACAAATTATAAACAACCTCATAACTATGTATGATAAATTGTGTGGAAACAATTATAATAACCTCTAAACTGGATGAAAAACCGAGTGAAAACAAATTATAAACAACCTCAAAACTATGTATGATAAATTGTGTGGCAACAATTATAATAACCTCCAAACTTGGATGAAAATCCGAGTGAAAACAAATTATAAACAACCTCATAACTATGTATGATAAATTGTGTGGAAACAATTATAATCACCTCTAAACTGGATGAAAAACCGAGTGAAAACAAATTATAAACAACCTCATAACTATGTATGATAAATTGTGTGGAAACAATTATAATAACCTCTAAACTGGATGAAAAACCGAGTGAAAACAAATTATAAACAACCTCATTACTATGTATGATAAATTGCGTGGAAACAATTATAATAACCTCTAAACTGGATGAAAAACCGAGTGAAAACAAATTATAAACAACCTCAAAACTATGTATGATAAATTGTGTGGAAACAATTATAATAACCTCCAAACTTGGATGAAAATCCGAGTGAAAACAAATTATAAACAACTTAATAACTATGTATGATAAATTGTGTGGAAACAATTATAATCACCTCTAAACTGGATGAAAAACCGAGTGAAAACAAATTATAAACAACCTCATAACTATGTATGATAAATTGTGTGGAAACAATTATAATAACCTCCAAATCTGGATGAAAAACCGAGTGAAAACAAATTATAAACAACCTCAAAACTATGTATGATAAATTGTGTGGAAACAATTATAATAACCTCTAAACTGGATGAAAAACCGAGTGAAAACAAATTATAAACAACCTCATAACTATGTATGATAAATTGTGTGGAAACAATTATAATAACCTCTAAACTGGATGAAAAACCGAGTGAAAACAAATTATAAACAACCTCATAACTATGTATGATAAATTGTGTGGAAACAATTATAATAACCTCTAAACCGGATGAAAAACCGAGTGAAAACTAATTATAAACAACCTCATAACTATGTATGATAAATTGTGTGTAAACAATTATAATAACCTCTAAACTGGATGAAAAACCGAGTGAAAACAAATTATAAACTACCTCATAATTATGTATGATAAATTGCGTGGAAACAATTATAATAACCTCTAAACTGGATGAAAAACCGAGTGAAAACAAATTATAAACAACCTCAAAACAGTTGTGCGAAAATCTGTGGTGAAACAAATTCTTAGAGAAATATATAAGCCTACAATAAGTTTTCCAGGATAAGGATAGAATGGAATAAAAGGTAGATTTGAATACATTTCTAGGCCTTCTTGAATTCGTACTGGCGTAAATAAGAACCAGGGGATTTTCCACTGTTAAGTATTTGAAGCTGCTTTTCATGTGGAGCTAACAAGCAAGATTATTTAAATATTTATTGAATCGTTTAATTAAATATTTATATTATTTAAATATTCATAACATTGAATCGTCTTATTAAGATACAAAAGAATAAGTCTCATTTTCACAAAGACACACAGATTTAATAAATAGAATGATTAATTTTATATAGATTAACTTTAATTAATTAATTTAAATAAAGAACACCCTGTATGGATGTACAAAAACTATTTAAACCCCTAAATGTTTATTATATTAATAAACACAGCACAATTAAACTCAAGGATCACGTTCTCATTGAGTTACTGACTTTATGGCCATTTTAACTGCCCTTTTCCGCTTTGAGGCGACTTGGGGGGACTTTGGAGGAAATCTGGAAAATCTTAAAATGTTAAAGGTCATTGTTAGAGGAACACATTGCCGCAATCCCGACCGCAAAAGAACTATTCGTTTGGAAATAACAGCCTCTCGAAGTTTACGTAGCGGAGATTAAGAGGGCTCTAAACCCCCGCGCTGAGAAGCGTAAAAACTGCTTTGCGCGGTCCAAGATACTGCCCTTATTTACTGTCGTAAAATTATAAATGAAACATCTATTTAAAGATAAAGACATTTTTGACTCAAATCGCTTTTTAAAAATTTCGAATTCTCCTTCATTTCGATTTTATAGGTTATTGAAGTTACCCAATATTCAAACTAGTGCCAAAATAAAACTAGAGCTGTTATCGAAATTTTAAAAAGCGATTTTAGCCAGAAATGTATCTGGTTTCAATTTAGTTTTGGTTTCAGATCGATATCTTTAAATCTGTAGCCGCAATGTTGGACCGCGCAAATGCCTGCATGTTAATTTATTGCCAAAATATGCGGTGATTCGTGAGATCCAAGTGGCGAAACCTCGAACTACTTAGTCGCGGATGGATTTTACTACTTCATTCATAAAAACCTTCCTTCATTTAATTTAACATCGATGGATGCAATGTAGGCCTACGACGACTGATATCAGTATTATTTTACAGACTGATTTACTCACTTAGAGTTAGTCTAATTACTTTTGAATGGCTTAATTCGTTTAAATTAAAATGTGCGTTCCCATGTGGTTCCTGATATAATCTAACTAACAAAGTAAAGCATAACATTTTTATTCGTAATGACAGTGCACAATATTTATTATGTCATGAAAAATACTGTAATAATCTCTATATACAACATTTTTATGAAATAAATTATTTAAACTACATTAACGAATGCGTACAATTAAAATATTAACTCAATAATTCCGGCTTGACCAAAGCAATAAGTAATTCTATAATAAGTCACTGTCACTATTGGCCTTTGTTTTATTTTAAAAATATAAATACAGTAATGTTAAGTCGTAACTATTAATTTATTATAGTTCATTAATGTTGTGGTAGAAAAAATGCTAGGTCATTTATTTGTAATTTTATAAGAAGGTAACTTTGAAGCAAATATTTTACCTAAACGGTAATAAGGACAGAAAAATATGACAGCCGGGGGACGGGGCGGGGCGGAGCGGCAATCCTTTTGTGACTTGAAGTCATGGGGCGAGGTAGTGTTTGGGAACCTCGTACCACTCCCGATGTATTCCGTTGAACAGCCAATGAGAAGACTTAGGACGGTAAAACTTGACATAAGTGATATTTAAACATTGTGCAATGCGAAGAGAATTAATAAAATACTAATTTAAAAAGTTTTCTTAATTAGCATAGTATGTGTTGGTAGATGAATTTAATACTATATTAATATAAACTGAACAAATATAACGGTGATCGATTAAGGTAAGCTTAAGTTTACCGAAATCGATCACCTTAACAATCGTAGCCTACATATTGCACTTATTTTTTATCAATACAGTATAAGTAGACCCTATTATACTGTATGAAATTTGCATTTTTTTACGTTACTTGTGTATTGAAGTAAAATTGTTCAACTATTATTATATTGCTGAAATAAGATGTTCTGATCGGTTTGGTTTTGTATTAATTTAATTCATGTTCAATTACTTGAGTATCCACTGACCTAATTTGGGAGCTCGTGATCAACTTGTGGCAGTCACACTGATCAACTTGGGTAGTCATCGTAATGGACTTGGCTATAAAAATGTCAAAGTAATAAAATGTTTTTATTGGTAATTTGTGAACATTTATAAAAAAAGTTTTTAATATGTTTGCCACATTTTTACAAGATATACTACGTTCATGTATCATACTATCTATTCAATTAATTACATGTTTTCAACCAGCTCGTCTAGTTTTAGTAAATTAGTTGGCTTGTAAAATTGTTGTACACAGTTGTTATTTATTTTTATTTGTTATGCATTTTTATATTATTTTTGTAATTAACTATTCCAATATTAGGAATTAATTAACTACTACAAAATTAACTATAACAAACCTACACATAGGAACTAATTAGATGGCTGCTGAGTAACTACGAGTATATCCCCTGTCACTGTTATTTATATGGTGTTACTTTATTTAGGGGTTGGTGAAAATATTTAGGGGTTACTTTATTTTCAATATGTTTGTTGTATTATTATAAGTTGTACTTCAGTTAACTATGTTCTAAGTTGTACTTCAGTAAACTATGTTCTGTGTAGTATTAACAATGCAATTATTTTTTTTTAATTACTGTAGTTTTGAGGTAATTAGTTGCCTTAAGAATTTGTTGTTATATAGTTTTACTTCAATTGTCATGCTTTTTTACTTATATGTTGGAATTGTCTTAGTAAGAAAACTTATTATTGTATGTGCTACAGTACTTACACTACCTTTGTACAATACATAATATGTTAAATGATATGTTATTTAGTTAAAAATAATTGTAAAAACCGTACAATAAATATTAATCAAACTATAGTTTAATTGACAGTTGGATATATAATTCTACTTTAACATCAAAATATTTTTGTATGGTTCATTTAGCATTTTTTTGTTTTATTCTTCAATTGACTGTACAAAATACATTGTTATTTTTAAATGTTTGGCATTTTATTGAATAATAAACCACGTAAAGCAAATTGTTAGGGTGCTAAACACTTGTTACAGCTATTTAGTAAAATACATTATTTATAGTTGTCCTCAGTTCTTTAAGCGTACCTAGCCCCACTTTTATATCAAACTCTTCAATTGTTGGGTATAATAAGTGTGGTATATAAATAAATTTTAAATTTCAAACGTTTTAGGAGTCAAATTTTGTCAAAACCCGTGATTTTACAGTAAGCTTTGATTAGAAGTTCAATAATTTAGTAGCCCTCCTTATTTTCAGTGGAGCGTGAAAACTGCTTTGCGCGGTACTACAAACTACTTTACTCATATAAAAAACTGAGACCAAAGTACTGTGTGAATTGCTGAGGTTAAACTGGTAGACTAAGTAAGTCTAAGCTACCCCGAACATACATGTTTATGAGGCCAAACTACTGTCAGGCAGGTGAGCCCAATCTGCTTTGAACGTCTAAAGTTATATGTTCGAAATTGATATATGCTCACAGCAGTTTCTCTGTTTTAAATTGTTGGTTATTTTTAACAGTCGTGTTTAAAAAAATCGTCATATTTAGTAATTTGTGTATGCCTAATTGAATCATATTAAATTTATCACTTCTAAAATACTGTGAAATATTTATCAGTAAAACTAAAATCTTTGAAAAGTAATTGTGTAAGAACTGTTGTCGAAGTAAAATAATTGCTTTTCTCATGGCAATGGGAAAATTGAGCAAGATTATAATATATTATTTTAATTATAATTGATATCATTCATACGGTTCGCTTCGGTTTTCGTCTCTGTCCGCGAAAATCTTTGTTGTAACAAAATGTTCGCTTTTTGAAATCAAATTGTCCCCGTAGTGTCATTTTCCGTATTGTAGTAATTCATTCAGCATACTTCAGAAGCAAATAAAAAAGTGGCCACATTTCAATTATTTTTTAATGTTTGGAAATTAGTGTGTTAGGTTGTAACTGCCATAAAACTATGATAGTTTATGTGAAATCATTTTTTATTTTATTAAAAATAATTAATAAACCGTACAAAACTATAAAACGTAAAATAAATAGACAGTTGGTATTTTTTACCATTACTTTTTAACGTGATTTATTAGTTTTCAGTAAAAAGTATCCTTTAATGCTTTAAGCGTATGTTGTTTTAATCTTTAACTGAACATAAAAAGATACGAAATAGAAATTTATTTGCCAATTAATGCCTTTTATTAAATATTTAACCACATAAAAACCAATATTTAGATCACAATCCAAGAGCTTTAAGAAATATTTACAAAAACCATTCTTTGAAACGTAATTTACTTAGTTTTTAGTAAAGCGTATCTTTATGTTTATAAATCAAACTCTTCAATTGTAGAATATAAGTATGGTAAGCCTATGCCTAACTATGTTAAATTTTAACCGTTTTGAGAATAACAAGATTTGAACAAGAATTATGATTTTGGAAAACGTTTCAAGTAGAAATTCAATATTTTAGTAGACCCCCCTATTTGATCAGTGAATAAATTGATTTCGCTGTAAAAAGTCTACTTTTCTAAACAAATATTACTTTGTTTTTTTTGTAAATAAAAACTAATAAAAACTATAGTAAAATATTACTATTTTTTATAAAAACAAAATGACATAAAAAAATGTTAAGAAATAAAATACAGCAGCAAAACCGGTACTGACTGGAAAATTGACAATCGTTGAAAAGAATTGGCCTTTCGGCTCAACATACATTCAGACAGAGAAGGTCGGGCATGTAGCCACCTGAGGAGACGGCAGACGGGAGGAAGGGGTAATTGGGATTTCCGGTTGAAAATACTACGAAAACCTACTATACAGGAAATGATTCTTGGGACTATATTGCACTTCGTCCGGCGGATTAAACTGGACGTAGTTCCAACTTCTATCGCCAGTGTCGCATGACTTCTATATTTTCTTTCCCTTTAGAGCCCTCTTTTAAGAGGCAGAAGTGAATACTCAACTGTGTTGGTTATGTTAGTGTTTTAGCTACAAGAATTTTACAGGTGAAGTGTGGAGGGTTAGGAACTATCAGTAATGGTCTATGTAACTGTTTAAGAACGATAAGAGTGCACAGATGTAAGGGAAGGGATTTCCGGACTTTTTGAACCCGGTTGTTTGGACCATAAAAGGGCAATGATCATTCTAACGCACAAGAATGGAAGATATGGAATATTTGCATTCATACATGGTATTGTTAAGACATTCCTGAATAGGAGGGCTATTCTGAGAAAAGCTATGAAACTTATAAGACGTGGATATACGTATTGATCAAACCGAGACATACATCTTATATATATATATATATATATATATATATATATATATATATATATATATATACATATACAATATATACATTAAAGTATAGTTTCAATATATGATTCTTAGTCGCACCTGTTTCATTGTTGTGTGGGTCTCGGTTTGATCAATACGTATATCCACGTCTTATAAGTTTCATAGCTTTTCTCAGAATAGCCCTCCTATTCAGGAATTTCTTAACAATACCATGTATGAATGCAAATATTCTATATCTTCCATTCTTGTGCGTTAGAATGATCATTGCCCTTTTATGGTCCAAACTACCGGGTTTATATAAATATAAATATATATATATATATATATATATATATATATATAAAATGTATACATTAAAAAAACATTGTATATGATAGTTCACAAATGCAAATGAAGTAAAATGACAAAAAAACGTTCGTTGATCAGGACTAGTTAGTTCTCTCTACAACTTAACTAGTACTTATAAGTTATTGAAATATTGTAGTTAAGAATATTCTTGTACGCTAATCATTAAATTATTTATATTTAGCTTAGTTTATAGAATAAGTTTTATTTATGTCTCATTCCTCCTAAATCAATTAATAATAATTCATTTATAAAACCTGCAATGTTAACAGTCACATATAAATATATAAAGAGACAAGTCCTGGTTCACTCACTGACTTATTCGACATCGCCCAGGAAAAACCATGTAAGATAGAGAAATGAAAGTTAGTACATATGTTTATCTTATGCCCTAGGAGTGCACTTAGAAAGGATTTTTTGCAATTCCATTCCTAAAAGGTACATACAGCACCTCAAAATTTCCTTTTTTTTCGATAAGAATAACATTGGGTTGATTTTAGTAAATTAATAATAGCTGTTTTGTAAATAAATAAACATGTTTGTTTTGTATGTTTGACATTATACTATTGATGCAATAAAAGTTTAGTCTTCAGCTTTTAAACAAAAACAAATTAAATGAACACGTTTGAAATAGGCTAAGTAATTATATTATAAATAGATAGCAACGCAAGTAATGTAAGTGAAATACTATACATAAATTTAATATTGTGCTTTTACGTTATAGAGTTAATCTAATGTTATTTTTAGTCAAAAGTCACATGCCGAGGCCGAAGGCTGAGGTGTATCAAGCGCAGCGAGAGTCAGTGGTTGGCACGCGAAGCGTGCAGGGGTGTCCCCTAGTTTGATACATAAATAAAAGCCATTTACCACTCATCACGATTTCTCCAAAACCATACGTCCAATTGACTTGGAATTTTGTACATAGGTTTATCTTCGGCCTCTAGAGGCTCACTAAGAAAGCATTTTCCTTTCCGACCTCAGAACTCCGTCCCAATTGCCTCCAAAATTCCCATGGTATTCTTATGGAGGTATATTAATTGATATATTTATTTTATTAAGAGCTGTTAAATGAAAATAAATTGAATAAAATTGTCGTAGGATAAACTTTTAAAACTAAAAATAACTAAGTACAGTAGTAACTATACATAACATCAGCGGTTCTAAATCAAACTCAATATGACCTGTGAACCGAATATGAACTGTGAACCTCAATATGACCTGTGAACCGGACGGGTACTCCTTGTAATCTATAATCACACTATCATTCCAATTAAACGGGCCATTACAAGTAACTCCATGGAATTACTCTACTTTTGTAACCCCTGACTTCTGACCCTATACACGCCTGCGCTAAAGGAAGTCAGTCTCCACTCAGACTCTGTCACGGTTCGTGGTTCGTCCGTCCGGCCGGTCCTAGTGTCGTTCGGTGCCGAACCCTCTAGTTATCTCTAACCATCCTCCTCCTCTCTTAATATAACAGTGTGTGAACTTTGAAGTGAAAGGATAGAAGACCAATGTGACTACTGTGAACTCCTTCTACACCATCGAAAAGAACAAGGCAATGCCTCTTTCTTAGTACTCATCAACTCGGTCCTCCCCTCTTCTCAAAAATTGTTTCTCCTCTTTACCATACAATTCTATATTTAAAAACAGAGAATCCCTGTTTTTTAAATGGTCAATTACTATGTAAAAGAAAATGAATATTACATTTTAATTCCACCTCCAGCCATTGGAATTATTTTAATATTTAGCGAAATTTCTTAAACCCAATGTAATAAAGAATATGACATAATGTTAATACAAGTAATAGTTCTCAACAATCTCTCCATTGTTTTCGTCGTTTAATTGTAATTTATGACATTTCCTCCTTTTTATCCTGGTTGAACAAAGAAAAAAAACACCTGAATTGTAACTAGGACATTCACTATAAACTTTACACTTTTCTTACTAATAAAATGTTAATGCACCTCAATTATATTTTAATACGCGGTAGGCAGTTATGTTATCTCTAAGTTTTATAAAATTAAGAATTTAACCTTTTTACCACAAAAAGGTTGAAACATTTAAAAATTTAACACCGGACTCTTAATGAAGATGCATTTCTTCGTTATCTTTCCTCTGATCAGTTTTGAGCAGTTCTATTTAAATCCACTCTCCCAATCCCCCATCCTATGTTACTTATTTATTGTCTCTGGCCTCCCTACTTAACTTTCGTAGGGTGGGAGGGTTAACACGTAATGAATAAGGAGGGTAGTTGGGCCACCAGTAATTGTGAATGGGACATGCTTGTCTCTTAATCTGATTGAAAATACTTTAAAGCCAACATGGAACATTGGGGTGCCTTATTATAGAACCCTATTTACATTCTGTTGGAGGGCCTTACCCTTGCCGGGTAGTTTAAGTTAGGGTCATTATAGTTTATGTAATCATAATAACCTGGATCGTTTAGGCCTGTTAAACCTAACAATCCAGGATTGTTTGTTATTTAACGGCACTTGTTTTTCAAAATTAAGTTCAAACTAAAATCTAACGACCGTTCTTACAATATACATATTCATTCTGTTTTATAGAATGCAATTCAATTCTTAAGGAACAAACATTCCATTGCACATAATGACGTATTTTTTAAATACATTTAAGAGAGATTTTCTAATTAAATATATATAATTGAGATTTATAGGTACAATAGCTTATTTAATTATATGTTTCAAATAATATAACACTATTATATTAGATATCCTCAAACTGACTTACTGTAAAATAGATAAATAAACGCATTTAACTTTTTTATATACATACCTTAAAAATTACGATAGTTCAAACTTATATATATATATTAAGATTAATTCCATCAATAAAATATTAATATTTCATATCACATAAAGAACATTTTATTTCCAAAGTCTCATAATAACCATTGCCTCTTACTTTAAGTTAAAATCACGTGAACCGACATTTTATTAATAGATCAACTCAAGTTTTATTTTATACATACATGTTCAACATCTATTTACAAACTCTTTATAAATGCTAAAATCTACAACTTACAAGCATAAACCGATTTACATTAGATAAATGCAGACTCTTAAGAAAGAGTTGTTGAAGACTAACTCACAAGTATTTATCTTAGTCTTATAACTGTTACAGTCGTTAATGCTTCAGCTCTTGTATTATTCAACTCTCGTAAAATCGCCCATTCTTCAGTTTATTATACTGGTTTTTATAGTCGGCACTAGTGGCGCAGTGCTGTATCCCAGCTACATGGGGACAAAGTGTTTGGGAGATTGTAGGCGATAGGTTGGATGCTCGGTCTTCTTAATACCGACATGGCATCCGCTTAATGGTTGCTATCGGCGTGGACACGACTAGAGAAGTCTGGGGTGTCCAGGTTGGGTGGTGATCATTGTGCGGATGTTGTGTGGGGAAGATAACTGAGTATCAGGCTTGTCAATCAGCTGAAAATCAGACCAGCACTACGTGGTTCGGATTCCACGTAAAGCTGTAGGTCCCTTAGTTGCCCTGGCTGTTGGGCTATTAATAAATTGCCCTTTCTGAGGAACAGTTGAACTCAGTTAGTAACCAGACTACACTCATCCACACTCATCCTACACTCATATAACCATTCATATTCGCCTTAAAATACCAACAACGTTGTGTCGGCGTCTCATATGTAAGAATGTAAGAATATACTATAATTTTGTAATGAGTTCTTTAGAAATTAAAATTATTTATTAATATTTATACATTTATTTGATTATATTTTGTAAAAAGGTTCTAATTATAGTTTAGCCGTTAAAATAGTCGAAGGTATCACTGTGGCCTCGAGGTGTTTGAGTTCTATGGTTTGACTACGAGAAGGTTGGCGGGTCAGCGAGTACATCGGGGGAGTGACCGGCCGTGAGTTTCCGGGGTTGGTTGTTGTGCTGGGGTTCTGTCGGGTGTGAATCCGCGACACAGGAGCGCCTCTTACCTGGCTAAAGGCCTTTTCACACCGGCGTAACGTTACGTTATGTGACAGGACATGACAGACTTTTTAAAAGATCGCTCGCCGTTGTTTCATATGGGGCAATTCACACCGCCGAAAAAACGTAACGCTTAGTCCGCGGACTACGCGGACTAATCCGCGGCGATCGCTCGGTGAGCGATCTTTTCAAAACGTAACATGGCGTCGGCGGCCTCGCGCATGCGCACTGGCCCTCTTCAATCAAATTCAACACCTCTTCAAACTCATTTCTTGTTAACCGGAAATACGTTATAAAGCGCTCGTCGTCCAGCTCCAAGTCCTGCATAAGGTGATGGTATTCACCATATCTACGCCTTCGTTGATTTATAGGATGCACCCAATGTGTTCTGTTGGTAAGTGAATATTAAAGTACAAGTTCGTCATCACTACTTGAGCTATCTTCATTTTCCAACCACGGTACACTTCTTGAGAACGAATTATTATACCATGGAACACTTTGCGAAAACGCGTTGTCATGCCACGTTTCACTAGACATCTTCTCACCTCAGAAGTTCACCAGCGACTGACGAATTTGGAGGGAGAAAAACGAGGGAAACTCAGACCAGTGCCTCGCGAACGTCTGCGGCGGTGTGAATTGGCCACCTGTTACGTTACGTTACGTTACGTTACTGGACATTATGTGACAGATCTCGGTGTGAAAAGGCCTTAAGGGGTTGTCATAAATAATTTTCGCTAGGGGTGCGACTCAGGAGCGCCTCCGAAAAGGGGTGGGGAGGCGCTCCTGTGTCGCACCTAAAACTACCTGTCCTCGGCACTCTACCTGCTTCCTACCTGCTATCAAGCTCAGCTCGCGGGGCCTTCTGAATACCTACCAATCTAATATCACAACGGCTACTATCATACTGACTTTGTTAAGTGCACTGCATATTTTGTAGGAGTAAGTGTAACATTGATTCTGTAGGGGTTATCCTAAAAGACCAATCAAAACTATTAATCACGTTTCTTAATCATATTTCATTTTATTTGAATTAAACTTGCAATAGTGGTTAAACTATTGCAGACTTGTTTTAAAACAAGTTTATAATCGTACAGATAGAAAACATCTACCCTTGTTCATGCACACTATCTACCTTCGTCTTCGGAGGTGGGCCACATCATGTTTACCACATCAACTCCCGAGGACTAAAATAATGATGTGTTTATAGTCATCTTTAAAAAAAAACTATAAACTTAATACTTTTTAGTTGTATGTAAAAGGAACACGTAGACACTCTTCATTTGATCATGACTTGCCCCTTTAACCCATGAGTATTAATTATAAAATATTAACCATAGTTTATACAAATTCGTAAAAGCCAAGGAGTGGGTTTTAAAATTATATTAATTTTATTACTGGGCAAGTTGTTGCAAAGAAATTGAAGTTACAAAAAAAAAGGTCAATAACTACAAATAGGCTTGTAAATAACAAATATGTATTTCTTAGTTTTAACACTTAATAATTTGTATATCATTCTAAAATAATAAATATACATTTAAATTTAAACTAAATAATTTGGGTTACACTTACTAATATTTAAAACTTAAAATTTAAAAAATACTTACACTCAAACCAAAAATACTATTTACACTCAATCTGTAGACTACAATATTCTAAAACAACAAAATATGGAAATTCAAACAAAAAAATTCTATTTTACTTTTACTTAATATTTACTACAATCTAAATCATAACAAACATTACTTAAACTCAAACAAAAAATACTATTTACATTCAATCTGTAAGCTACAATATTCTAAAACAAACAAAATATTAAATCATTATTAATTTACAAACCTCCTTTCAGTTACCTACTTAAATCTAATAGATTCTCCTCCTTTTGATAAAAAGTCATTTATAGTAACTTCCCTACCTAAATATCGTTCACACAACTGTTTTAGTTGACGCTGTAGCTGTTCAGTGTTTTTGGTTGAGTTTGTTGCAGAGCGTCTGTTCTCTCCAGTGCGTCATTTCGGTGTATGGCCTCGATAACCGTCCACGTAGATGGGTTTTGGAGGCCTTCTAAGTTCTTAAATCGGTTATTCCACGCCTCACACATATTGTTTGTTCTGTGTGAGTCGGAAAGAGTCGCTTCATGCACTTTCCAGAGTGATGGTGGAAACATGGCTGGTTTAGGGTTTCCTCCTGCTGTACCGCTCACATAGTTGACGTCGAAGTAGTGTAGTAGCATTGATTTTACTATATAAAGAGATACTCCATCCATATGGGAGAGTTGTGGCGAGGCCCCTAAACTGTTTTGAGGCCCCACGCTGCGCTGCGCATAGCCCTATTTCTTCTCTCTCTCGCACGCTCTTCCGTCTCTCTCTCTCACTTCCCTCCTCTTAACCCACTCTCCCATTCTCCAGACAGCCGCCCCGCCCTCTCCTTCCTCAGGTCCCATACACAAACAACGTCCTGCTTAGATAATTGCTTACGTTATTCCATATGGCCAATGTTTATCCGGGTTCTCTGTTTTTATATTTGCTTGCATCTCTTTCGAATAATAAAGAATACTGTGTTGATACTATTACAGTAAAACTCAGTGTGGCATTCATATTGAATAAAGAAATATTTATAACTGAATAAATTAAAACACCATATTGATTTATATGATTAACACACCGTGTATTTGTAAATAGACACACTTGAATAGACCGCTAACTTATCGGCAATGCTGGCGATAATTACTGCTGATTTAAGTAAACATTTTCATATTATATAGCCCATCTGAAAAATCTTTATTTATTGCATTTTAACCATCGATTAGGTGATTAAATCGACTGTTGTACTCAATCATTAGTTTTTCATATGCGGTAATTGATTACAAAATAAATTGTTTTCAAATCCAATCAATGACTCTCCTTTCAATTATGAAATTAATCTGCAAATATTCCAGGAATATATAATAGCCTATAGTGAAATATTAAAAAATGTGACATTATTTATTTCTTTGACAAAATAAATATTGAAATAGGCCTATGATATTTATATAGAATAATACTGGGCAAAATATAAAACCCAAATGAGATTCAAATTGAATGATAGGGTTGGAACAAATCATAACAAAACCACTAATTTACTTCTATACAAGATAAAAATAGCTTTCATCTTATGGCCTGATTCAGACAATCTGTGTATAGGCATTTAATTTAAAATAGCATTATTTGTAATTTTATTACATACATATGTTTTATTATTACTGTCTGTAACATTAACATATTATTTGGTTCCAAGTAATTGCATGATTGTTTGTAAAATATTTCATTGTTTGGTGAATGGTCAGTTTTTATTTTTTTCGGAATCATAAAGAGTTGTGACTCTATTATTACTTCTTGAGAAAAACAATCTCGATGTCAATTGCAGTTGGTTAGGAAATATTATCGCGATAGAATATAACTAGACTTCTGATTATTTAGATTCAATTTTCATTATTTTAATCAGGTTGTGAAATTATTGTAAATTTTGTTTATGTCCCCCTTTAAAAAATACCAATTTATAACATTGATTGAATCAGACCATTGTAAAACGTATGTTTAAGGCGAATATAATTAAAGTTAACACATCTGTTTTTCATACTATTATTTTACTAGATGTGAAAGTATGGATAAACTGCAATTTATTTATATTTTCAATTTCTCTGGAAAAGACACTCTGGAATTACACTGGTAACACTTCACAAGTAGCGTGACCAGCAATAACATAAGAAATAACTAATTTTAAGTAACCACAGTCTAAATAATAACAAAATTAACTATAACCGCACTCTTTGGTGTTTTTAATTATAACAATTCGAATATGACTTATTTACACAACTGAGAATGAACAGAACAAACAATGCCAAGAACTAACTAAACTTTGAACAAATAAATATTACAAATAAACAATAATATAGTTAAAAAATAATACGTAAATTTGGGTTTTGCGCATATTTTGAACTGTAATAGTATGGTTTCAAATTGAAACAATTATATATATCGTATTAATGATAAGCATACACTTTAAAACTAAATAAATTAATCCTAAGTAGAAGAACAGGGACCTTTTTTTAATAACCAAACACTTCAACTCTAGAACTGTGGGCCGTGGGGAGTAATATAGGCTATACATGTTTAAAAATTATTGTAATTTAATAGTAACATTTAAATGAATGGCAAACATAATTATATTAAACATCTGCGGTTAAAAAGATGACTAAAAGTCAAACAACTTATATTATTTACACTTATTTAGCTACACATTAGATTAATTAGGATATAGTATTTCGGTGATCACTTAACTTAAATCACTAATGAGAGTTAGGCGAGGGTCCAATAACAAAACGTGCGAGCTGTACTTAAAACGTTACAGGAAAAACAAAGGGTATGCGATGATTGTTAGTCTAGTACCGTACACCAAAATAATAAATATTAATAAAAATATTTCCATTTTATTGTTGGTTTTTTATCCAACTCAAGCCCAAAATCAATTCAGATATTGTCACACTTTAGTTGTTATAGAAAAATGAAATCCTGGTTTTGTCATCTTGGAAACAAGTTCAGCTGATATAGATAATTATTATATTTTACCAATAACCAAGAAAATATAAGCACAGAATATAAGCAGATATGTGCTTATTTTGTAGTATAGGTTTGGTGCTATTCGGAATCAGACCAGTGAAAATTCAAGTTATTTTTGGCGGATTGTGATATTTACCGAAATATTTCTATAGCACAGCTTGAGGTCTAAGTTGCATTTTTGAGCGGCCAAGACTGGACAGACTACTTGAGATCGGTATTGCGCGCAACTCGAGTACTGGTTTGGGGCCTTCTTGGGACATCGCAATTAACGCAGCTAGGATTGCGCGCAACTCGTTAACGGCCAGAGAGTGAGGTAGGCCTATTACACGATTTTCGGCAACGCGACTGAAGAACTGAATTGTGTGCAAGTATGTTTTTTCTTTTCCATTTTATGACTGCGCCACTATTTATGAAATCATCAATACAGCAAATATTTTCTCATTATCTCCATCTCTTTATATCAAATAAAAAGAAAAAAATGCCAATCCTGGTATAGACTAAAATAGGTTTACTTTACCTTCCACCAAACAGTTCACAGCGTGTGATGGTGATAACAACTACATGTTTCGCCGTGAATACGGACGGCATCTTCAGGTTAAAGAAAACAAATAAGTCCAAGTGGGACGCGTCACAAATTAATTAAAACTTAACAAACACACTTCACACACGAGGAAAACAACGAATATTAAAACTTTCGGTAGGCCTACCACACACATTTCCCTGTCCACGGCGTGACCCGGAAGCAGATTTTAATATTGTGGTATTTATGACAAATAGTTCAATTTACTTTTAAACAAAAAGGAATATTCATTTATAGTTAAAAATACAACAATAATTACAAAATGCAATAATGACAAGAAGCTTTAATTACTTGATAAAAAATGAATAATGATTTCAATAATATAAAGGGTTAATTCTAGTATTAAATGTGAACTATATGACAGATGATAAGTTAATGAATAATTAAATTGTTATAAATTATTTCTGATACTTCTAATAACGCATCCTCAGATGACTTTCCTTTGATAAAACTGAATTGACGTGGATTAAGAAAATTTAACTTAGATAAATAACTATAGAGTCATTTAATCATTGTTTTTTTTTCAAAACCCTTAGAGAATACAGATAACAAGCTGATAGTTATTATGTTATCTAGTTTATAGAGTTATTGTCCTTCAAAATAGGTACCACTGAACTTAACTTCAGGCTCTCAGGAAAAATGCCTTTGATAAAAGTACTGTTTATTAAGTGAACTAAAACTGGTGCAATCTCATCATTTATATTTTTCAGTAAATGTATATTAATTTGGTCAGAGCCAGTTATTTTTTTAAAGCTTAACAATACTCTTAATTTCATCTAAATATGTTGGAGTTATTGGAATGCACAACGTCTGGACGGCTAGACTGGATTGTGATAAGGTGATTGTTTATATTATCAGCAATGACGGAAGGCTCACGCGTAACTTCGCCATTTGGCAATTCAATTAGCTCAACTATTTTCTTTGAGGAACCACTTGTTAAGTTATTTATTACCTTTCACTGCTCAGATACATCACCTTTACAGTTCTCTAATAATGTTGAATAATAATTGTTTTTTTGTAAAATTGATCGCATTATTTAATTCATTAGTACATTTTGCAAAATAATTTTGAAAAACTGTCATATGGTCTTTTCGTAGAAATTTTATATAATTTTTTACGTCTCTCAAATTTATATAAAATGTTTGGTGCTATCCAGGGACTTAACAATTTAGCCTTTAACAATTTAGAACTACCACCATTTTTCTTGCTACTTCTAAATATACAATTACTTAAAATATCAATAAACTTATAATACAAACAGTATTTACATCATTTTAGATAATGTATAATGTTTTAACTAAACATCTGTAACACACTGTTATTTACATTGACAAAATAACAAAAAAAATGTCCCCTAACATTTTTCATATTCACAACTCCCTAAGGCCTAAATAAAAGATCGCGATTCCTTTACGTGCAAGACAAACCACATCAAGGAATAATATCCCACTTTGACCCACTATCAAGGCCAATCGGCGACAGTACAGGTGCAGTGGCGACGTACTTCCGGATGAGCGTCTCGATAGAAAGAGACAGAGAGAATGGGGGAATGAGAGGGAGTGATTAGTTCCTTTACTGCTCACAGGTTGTGCAACCGAACAGTCGAAACTGGAAGCAATTTCGACCTCTTTAACTTGATTGACGACAGGTTGCAGCACGGTCGCTCTCATTTTCCGTGCCTCAATATTTACCATTGGATGGAACTATCTTCTATGTATAGTAAAATCAATGGTAGTAGGTATAAAGCTTCGACAGGAGCCAATCCCTACAGCAGCTGCATCCCACAAAACTGTCCAAACTCTTCAGACTCTGTAGTTTCGAGTAAGTCCGTACTGTTGGTTGTGCCTGCAAGTGCTTTGGCACAAATGAAAAAAACAACAGACGTGATAGCAGCAGTTTTAAAGTCAAAGGCCGAGGAAGGATTTTTGTAGATTCAATACATTTGGCCAACACTGTTCGTAGAACAGAAAATTACAAAAACATATAAAAGTACTTAAAAAGTTGTGTAGACAACAATTTTTGTTATATTACCAATTAACATTTTACAATTAAGACAAAGGAATGACTAAGAATGTCGGTACTGACATCAAAGCCAAAGTATTTTGATTAAATATAGAATATTTTGTATTAATAAATACCAAAACACACTCCACAAAAATCTGTAAGATACCCTTGGTGGGGATGTATCCTGTTTAGAAAGTGGGGTATTTTTTCTTAGTAATACTAATGTTGTCCTTCGGGGATTTCCATATTTTATGCGGAATACCTAATGGCGTATTCCAAGCGGTAAGACAAGAGGGTGGAAAGGGTAGAAAGTTCAATGAATTCATCACATCACATCCTGCCGGCCATGATACCATCCGGCTGTGGTTTAAATCTAGTTTCCAATACTTATCTGAAACAAAAACATCGTTTTTCCTTGTGAAAAACTTTTGCTTAATGTTTAGTTACTTTATTTAACAAGAAATGATTAATTTTAATATAATGAGATCTATGTTAAAAACTACTATGTACGTAAGCCTAAACCTTAGATTTATTACTAAGGATAATTTTATTACATAGTTGTTTGTATTTTGTTTACTGTTCTATGAGACATAATTGATAATAAAAACTTTAATTTACTATACTGTACATTATCAGAATTTTCAAATAAATGTGTTATTTGCTTGAGGTATTTCGCCTACAAGGTAGGCATTATTGAACAAAAATCAAATTAAATAAACTTGTTTCCAAAATATAATAATATAACTGATATAACATAAGGTGTAACTGTTTTAAAAATTAAAAAAAGAGTTTAAAATTTGAAAGAAGATAAATAACTAAGTTATCAGTTTTATCTAATTAAATCAAGAATTTATTGTGCAGGTGTCAAAATGTTCTGAGACTGGAAAGACTATATAAGATATTTTATAATTTAATTTGATTTTGACGCTATGCATATTGAATTATCACCCGCTAATAAACGTCTTTTGATAATTTACGCTATCTAAAGACTTCAAAGATTTTAAATATTTAATTGTCATCTACTTGTTGGTTGAATAGAAAATAATGTATTGGGTGTGTCTCAATGATGACTGAATACTATTTAAATTAATTTTATAATTACAGTATATGTTAAAGGTATTTCGTTTCATTACAAATCTGAAAATATATACCGCAAACAGATTGTCTATCAATTTACTACTCAGTTTAAATGACTTCAATTATTTAATAGCTATTGTTCAAATGATTACATTACTGACGGTTCAACCTGCTTAGCCTTGATTTAATAGAAAGGACCACGAAAAATGGTTACTTAGGAATACGTCAAACGCCAACCAATCCAAGATTTTACGTCTTATACAATAACGTTTTCTATTACTTAGAAGCGTGTCAATGAATCGGACTATAACAGCTTATTTCAATGTAGCTTATATTTGCAATTTCAATACCTGAAGGCTTTTTTATTTCTAAAGTAATTTGAAGTGTAAATTTTGTTAACAAACCCGGATCTTATGTAAATACTATAACATGTATGCTTATTTTTATAAATAAATGTCTATTGCTCTCAAGTTAAACACACTCTCACTATAGATCAAGACCCCTTAGTTTTTGAACCCTTGTCAAAACCCTTGTCACATTGGACCCGCGAGGGTACGACAGTGGAGCGCCTCAAGCTCAGGCGCTCCACTGTCGCAGTTGTGCTATTTCTTGGCTGACAGTTTTATTAGTTTTTGCCAGGCGCTCCACTGTCGCTCTCCCGTCGGGTGTGGGGGGACTCTGCCGTTCGAATCTTGACGAGGTTTTGGGCTCAGCTAATTCTTGGTGAATTCGAGCTTTACCTCATTTACAATTAATTGTTTTGTTGTTTTTCAGCTCTAGACCACACGTTGCTTTGCGGAAGCCTAGCCGAATATTTCCAGTATAGTTTATTTTAGTTTATGACAACATTTTTTATTGTATTATATTTTTATGAAGTTGTATTTTCTTTCAGCTAAGATTAGTGCAAAACTATCTTTGATGAAGTACAAATAAGTAATAATACTATACAAATAAATGGTTGCTGTTCTTCGTTATAGTGTATATTTTGTTTTAATCTCAATAAAGAGTATTTTACTAACTCATTTTATAGTGTTTAATTATTTGAACTTAAGAGTTACGCCCTTTTAGTGTTAAGACCCTAATTTACTCTGTTACCTCTCACAGCTTATTTAATATAGGAAGAGTAGGTCTTATCACAATTTATAAAATGATTTATACATTACAAGCTTTGAAGGTTTTTTAGTGCTGCTAGAAACAGTCTCTTAACTACGCATTTCCAAATAGTTTCATAGAAAAATAGGTCATACCACTCTAGTTAAAACTTGAAAAAAGGAATTGGTTTCGAGAGTATAATAGCGTAGTTCTGCTTATGATAAGTGTGCCCAAAGGTTGTGTTTTGAAGTACACTCTTTTGTGTTGAAGTGATTAATATTTTAATACTGTAATGGGCCATTCATAATATAACAGACACCAATTTTACCTATAACTGTAAAATAATGTTGCTGTTTTAGAGGTTATAAATATACAATTCAACATAGAAACCTTACACTAACAAGGAATAAAATTAACTTTTTTTAAGTAATAAAAAAACTTGCGTAGAAAATTTTTGCAAAATAAACGTTATGTATGGTTTTAATGAAAAATAATCTAGCCTAGTTATTTCAAACTGATACTTTAAACGCACTTTTATGTTATTGTTATATATATTTTAAAACCAAAATTTTACATAAAGATAACTATCAGAAATTCATAAATATTTTAATAGGCCAGGAAATTTTATTTTTTGCCGAGCAGTGTTTCCCATAGACCGAACTGGCGAGTGGCCACGTCGAATGTAGAACCTCACGAACTATCCTCAGATTAAAATTTAATTTCCTTGAATTTCATTTGGTAAGCTGAGTACAAAACTATTTAGTGAAATCACTAAAAATCTGTAAATTTTTAAAAAAGAATTAAGAATAATTGTTTGTAGTCTGTTCCATTTCCTATCAAAATGTTAACGTTAAATTATCATTCGCTCCCTAGAGGTTAATGGTGCGATATGACCTACAATGTGATGTTGTTTGGTAGGCAAACCAACAATATTATTTAATATTGAATTTACAATTGAATTTTACAATGTTATTTTACAATTGAGATTTGTAAAATGAAATAATAATGTATATATAGCTAATAATTAGATGATGTCATTACTGTTACATAATAACAACTATTTCCTTTTAATGTTGTTAAATGAATAATACGTAGAATATAATTAGTTGTTTTAAAGCTATTAATAATTATTCTCAAATATCTTATACATATTATTTATAATGTGCGGACATAATTCAGGAACTCATTTTAAGGCCCGAAGTAAAAAAAACGTCCTTTAAATATTTGTCCTAAAATGCTTCTTTTTACAGATATCAGTAGATTTTTAATTTTAACTAAATAATTTATAACTGCAGAACGGGCTCAACGGAGCGAGTAAAACTTTTGTTTATTAATTATTAATTTAAAGATCAGTGGCACACAAAATATTCAACTCGTTAAAGTATTAATTTTAAACAGTGAAATCACTAAAAATCCATAAATTGTTCAAAAAAGAATTAAGAACATTTGTTTGTAGCCTATCAAAACATTTACTATCAAAACGTTTTACGTTAAAAACATTATTTAGTTTTTATAATTTGTATATTTTTTTAACTTTTAGCTTTCTCAAAACTGAAATTTTAAGAAGGCAATATGTAAGACCTTACATGGGTACTAGTTTATTACTCTATGATGTTTATTTAATTCAATACAACATTTAGAGTGAAGAAAAATCAGCTGATTTTCACCAATTGTTGGTTCATGCAAGCTGTAAAACACACATTGGTTTTCATGAAATCAATTACTGGTATTATGTAAGTGCACAACACCAGCTCTGCCAACCTTCCTTATCAAGCACGACCATTTTATTTCATTTACATTTATGATATTCAGTACTTACTTAATAAATCAGTGTAACATAAGCCATGATTTGGTCGTGTAATGTTGGTAGATGGGAATAATGATATTCACGGGACGCTGATCTGATGAATATTCAACAGATAACAACTATAACACCTTTTCTTTAACAACTCAACTTTGTGGGGAAGGGATGAGTTGTTCACCAACAATAACACTCTTCCATTCTTCTCCACCTCCAAAAATATTTATCATGGTGTTGTAATTTTAAACCATTGGTGGGCTAAATAGTTGAAGTGAAGTGGTGGGCTAATAAAGGAAGTGAAGACTGTCTCCTTCCTAGGATCAGGTCCAATAACACTAACGATTAAAATATTTATGAATATCTGACAGTTATCTTTATGTAAAATTTTGGTTTTAAAAGATGTATAACAATAACATAAAAGTGCGTTTAAAGTATCAGTTTGAAATAACTAGGATATATTATTTTTCATTAAAACCATACACAAGTTTTTTTTATTCCTTAAAAGAAAGTTAATTTTATTCCTTGCTGAAACGTTGATTTAAAGATTTTATGTTGAATTTTATATTTATAACCTCTAAAACAGCAACTCTATTTTACAGTTATAGGTAAAATTGGTGTCTGTTATATTATGAATGACCCATTACAGTATTAAAATATTAATCACTCAAACACAAAGAAGTGTACTTCAAAACACGACCTTTGGGCACACTTATCATAAGCAGAACTACGGTATTATACTCTCGGAACCAATTATTTTTTTTCGAATATTGTTCCCTCAGAGATGAAGTGAAATGTACCATATGCGAGACGCTGTGACCGTTTCATCACAAGGCATCTGGTTATCAATGCATTTCAAGTGACGTGCGTAACAAATCTAACGGTACTGTATCAATAAAACTTCGTAAATTTAGAATTTTCTTTAATTTCATTAAAATGTAATATTAGAAATTGATTAATACATTTCTTACTTATTAAGAGAGATATTGGTATTAAGGGATATGGTGTAGATAGAATATAGTAAAAATAAAATGGAATAATAATGCCTAAGTGAACACATTTAAATCTGTTGAGATTAAACGTCGGTACCTCAGTTGGTAATTTTTGATGGAATATGCCTCCTGTAGATTATGTTAGATAAATATAAAAATGTAAAATATATGTGGAAAAAACAAACGCATAAAAGGTTCCTAATAAAAGATCATATGGATGAAATCCTTGACTAAATGAATAGTTTCACATTCGAGAAACGGGAATTATGGTTCCATCAAAGACTTGAGTTAATTGTGTCGAGTTTCTCCACTTTACCATGCGAATAGCAGAGCCAGCACCTTGTCAGTCCATTCCTTTATTCCCCTCAAACCCTAAAGCATAAACATAGTAATTATTGCTACAGATTTAGAAATATTTACATTAGTTCTAATATTTTTTAACTGACTCTGAGGTGTTCGTTGCAGCCATAAGAAGCGACATCTGTTTCTTTTTATCTGTGATTACTCTCCCTAAGTAGCTGATGATGCTTGTCATTGAATTTCAAGTTCACCTGGTAGATATTGATTAAACGTTGAAAATATCACAAAATACATCGCATTGTGAATTGGTTTGTTATTAATCGACGGAGAGACACTATCTCTCGTAGGTAAAAAACAGGCTTACCAACATTCTCAATATTGTATATTAAAAATTGCTGTATCTAATGATAAATATACGGATGTATATACACCTATTTTATTTAATTCATTTACATTAAACATATTTAGTATTTACTTCATAAACCATTAATTACTTTACCGCTGTAACATAAGCCACGATTTGGTCGTGTAATGTTGGTAGATAGGAATAATGATATTCACTGGGCGCTGATCTCCTGATGAATATTCAACAGATAAGAACACCTTTCAAAAGTGGAATGGGGAAGAGGGTTTTGACGCACATGAAGAGGACATTTACATCAATTAAAAACCTCTGCATTTACTCACATTGCATATAAAAGTAATTTATCGTAACTATACAAAAATAGTTTAAATGCATATGTCATAACGTACAATTAAACGAGGAAAACAATGGAGAGATTTTTCAGAATCATTACTTGTATTTACATAGTCTAATATTCTTTATTAAATTGGGTTATAAGAAATGTCGAAAAATACAAAAATAATTATGAATGTTGAAATTAAAACATAAAATTCATTTTTTCAATATTAATAGATTAATGAAAAAGGAATTAAAAATATATTTCTGAGCTTACTACGGTGGTTTTAAATTTCACGTTGACTTATTTCAGCTGCAGGTAAGCCTAATTCTGTCAACAGACGTATCCCTATGACGTGAATTTGAAACAACCCTTATGTAAAGTGTTTGTATTCTGACTGAGTTTCTGTTTTATCGCTTCTGTTTTTACTTTTTTATTTGGATAAAAATATGGTAGAGATTACCTGCGAAATACAAGCTTAAAAACATATTTTGCAATTAAAGTACAATATTTTGAAATATCGATATTTATGAATTGAAAGTTACAAAAAAAGCAAACATTGAAATTGATTGCATTATTTTATTTATCACATGTTCGTAATTTCGCAGAAATGTTATGAAACTATTGTGTTTTGGTGTAACTAAATTTAATTTAAACATATTCAACTCATTAATCACGTTTCTAATTGTTAAATTTGATTTATTATTATATGCTAGATTTTGTAACTAATGCATACAAATTAATACGGTATTTTTTTTTCACTAACAGATTTAGATCATAACACACTTAAACTAAATACCTTTTTTCATTTATAAATATTAAATGTGGCCATACATTTATTTTAACATGCTACTATCCAAGATGGAGATGGGTCAAGATAAACTGTTTGACGTATTACTACCGCTGTAACATATGATCTGGAGGACATAGTGATGGCAGTCCTCCCATGAAATGCATGCCATTAGCTATACCATCATGTCTCCACCCCTAACTGGCTGTGTAAGTTAAAGTTGATAAAAATTTTGTTTTGTTTCTCACTACTTAACTTTTCGGGAATGAATATTGTCATCATCAGAAGTATATGACATTATCAGCAAGACATGTAAAGTGAACTTATTAGCCTTTGATATAAGTAAACAATAGCAATTTTATACGGAAGCTCATATTTTCTAAGTACTTCATTTTATGTTTCTTTGTAAAGAAACTAAATGTCGTAATCAACTACCTACGAGAGAATGTATTTCTTACTGAATTATGTTACTTTCGCTGTACTATATACAGTATTGAAGAAAGCATTACAACAAATCAATCTTATTTGGCATTGAAATGGATTATAATTTTGATGTATTAAAACATCTGTTTGAAGTTATTTACTAAAATTTAATATCTGCTCTATGCTTTTATGTTTTGTTATTATGTGTTGATTCAAAGAATATTATTGGAATGAAATGAAAAAAACGACTTTATTTTTTAAGGCGAGGTTAGGACTGGACAGTCCTCTCTACCACCTAACCTTAATTGACAGATGTTAAGTATTAGACAGATTATTGTTGTAGGAAAAGCATTGTACAGTATATTTAATTTGTGTTCCAGTAAAATTACCTAAAACGTCTAGTTTAATTATTATTTCCTCTGAACTAATTAATCTCTAGTAAAAATCTATAATGAGTAGAAAAGTGTATTTGTACTTTAAAGGCACATACCTGATCCCAAACCTATGGGTAAAGGCCATAGGTTGTGGTTTCTGTTGTTATTAGCTCTGCCAATTACCTGAATTAACTGGTTATTTAACTAATAACCAATTACCTGAAAACAAAACAAACAGTTGGTCAATTGGTTTATCTAATCCTTCAACCAGGAAAAGTATATGCCATAGGTTGTGTTTTGTGTCATAATTAGCGTTGTCAAAGGTTTAATGATCATCAATTACCTGAAAACAAAGTAAACAGTAATTTGGTTGTCAGATACTGTTAGAATCATAATGTATTTTTTGTTCCTTTACTTTAAACACATTTCAATACTTTTGAGCTTTAATCAGTTTTAGAGAGTTTAATATTTAAGTCTTTATTTTGCTTGTATTGAGTGTATCAGACCAACCGTCCTCTTGAAGGATTTGACCTACATAGCCGAAACAAACTTTCTACCATAGAAAAATTTTCTACCATAGAAAATTCAACTAACTATTTTAAATATTGTCAGTTGTAAATAATAAATTATTAACGAATTATAGGAAACTTAAAAAAGTTGTTCATCTGCTATTTGAAAACCGTAACTAAAAAACTTTATACATAGGTTGAAAATGACAAATTTTTACCAAAACCTAATTTTAATTTAAAAAATAGTCCAACATTATTACAACAAGAGAGATGTGCCAAAATAAATTTTACAAAACAATTTTACTTTTGAGTGACCTTAATTTTCATATGCTACTTGAGAGAGACTGCTATTTGAAAACGCTTTCTTGGACCTGTATTTATTTTCCGTAAGTTTGACAATTTTTCATATTTGGAAAATGGAAAGTTAAATGACTATCCATTTTATTTTCAGAAAGTTCATGTCATTAGTAACATTGGGTACAAATTTGATATCTCTCCGACGATCTAACAGTTATAATAACGTCAACTTTTAAAAAACGAAATTTTTACATTTTGGCCACTCTGTTACATCTTACCACCCTTAGGGGTAAGAATAATTTTAAAACTTTATATAACAATTAAGACCTTATCATTACAATTTAAACATTTCTACGAAGCGACCCTTCCCAGAAAAAAAACTTCAATTTTCAGAAAACTGACAGTTAAAATAATGTTGCTGAATTCTTTATAGTCCAAATATGGGTTTACAGGTTGTTTCAGCTATAAAGGAATTCCTTCAAGTAATTTTAAAGGACGGGTGGACGGATACATCTTTAATTTAAATTCGTGCGTAAATAATATATTATAGAAGTAATGACATATAACAGTTCAGTAATAACCAATTACCAGGTAATTTTACACAAAAGAGAAGTTCTACTTGTGTTAGTTAGTACCTTTGAAGAAGAAAGACAATTACATTTGCGTTAACGCCGGAGCAAACAACCAACAGCCTGTAAACATTGCTTTTAAAGAAGTGTAATGTGTCGGCTTTATCAGATTAAAATCAAGAATTTCGAATAGTTTTTCTTATGGGTATTTAGAAATTAAATTACAAAATATAAATTGGAAATGTATTAAAAAAGTTATGGTTAAAAACAATGTGGTTAAAAAGTTTTAATCTGCTATAATGATACAAAAAGCTAACTACTTGACTTTTTAATAAAAATCTACTGCTATATGATATTAAATTAATTAATTTAATTGTAGTTTGTTTTTTATTTGTTGAAAAATTTGCAAATTTTGATCGTAAGTTCCTAGCATCCTGAATCACTGACGTTTTAAAAATTCATAAAATATTGGTAAAAGATGATTTAAAAGATAAGAAATTTAAACAGCTATTTGAATAAGCAATTTATAAATTATTTTATTTTTGCTTTACCATTGTGCATTTTATGATCCTTATATGAAATTACGTGTCACTTTTACTCTGTAAGAAACAAAATACTAATACTATACAGATTGTATCAGTAGTGCGTGGACATAATTTATGGACTGATTCTTTGGGCCAAAATAAAGAAAACTAGCTACTTAGACTTACTACAGCTGTTTACACACTTAGAGAGGCGCTGACACGGCCACCCCTACAGCCTCTTTAAGGACACTCACATTTCCCTCAGTCCTCAATATGAGTGCCTCCACAAGCCGCAAGGGGGGAAGGAAGGTGTCAAATTCAGGTGTTCTCATTATAGCGTTGGATACAAACACGAGTTTCTTAACCATCAAACGTCTAAATGAAATTATTAGTTAGTATATAATTAATAAGATCAACACAATTTATTGTAAGTTATTTAAAATGGCGATGAGTACAAAACTCAAGTGCTTTCTGCACATCTCGTACGGACAGAGGCAAGTAACTCCTGCACTGTCATACGGATAGAGGGAAGTTGCTTCTGCACTTCTCTGTACAAAACCTTGCTCTCTATCACTGTCATACGAACAGAGGCATGTAAATTCCTGCATTTGTCTGTAGCACAATGTAAATAATAAATTGTCACATTAAAGAAAAGGATATATTTAATTGGAATAACCAATGAATGTTCAAATTATATTCGAGAATTGTTGTGAGTAAATCACCAGTTAGATAGAAAGGCAAGTAGAAATATTTATCCCAAACAGACGTTTGAAGCAGTAAACACATTCCTTTCTTTGTGACCAATTCAGACATGGGTTGGGTTATTCCAGGAAAATATCGCAGTAAACAGATGTTGGATGCGTCTGGGTGGCATCGGTTGACAACACAATATGCGACTTGGAATGGTACGAAAAGTTAAGGAAAGGGTCGGTGAGAGCAGCACGTGACAGAGGTTAAACATCTAGTGCAGACGATTTCTTGAGTCTAACCAATCCAAACGATGCATCTAATTGAAGCAATATCCGTGGACAGCAGTAGCTGTCGGGTAGCGACCTCGTGGTACAAGCGGAAGTGCTAAACTCTATAACCCAAACGACTGGTTGTAGCGGAAGGAAGGGTAGTAGAGGGGAGACCCAAGCCCGACGGTTAAGAGATATACCTCGCCCCATTCGAACTCTCTCAGCTCAACAAGAAGGATGTCATCATCGGCCGACATCCAGCGAACGCATGGCCGCAGAAACTTTCAATAGTGAACTTTTGATAGCCTACTCAAATATAGAGTGGTGTTTTAAACTAAATTTCTTCACATAAATATATAATGTGCGGGTGTTTTTAAATAGTTTATTTAAAGAAGAAACGACCGATGTAAAGATTAGTATTGACCGTCACATCCAACAAAAAAATATGAACAGATAAGTTTTAGAATTAAGATGAGTTGAAATTTTATAGTTTTCAAAATAACTCTATTTAATTAAATTAATTTAAAAATTAAAAATTTTATTGTCATATTTAAATGTAAAGTAAAGTCAATCAAAATAATGTTAATAAAATAATTTTTAAAATAGTAAGTCTTGACTTATTGTATTATACAGCTCCACCAATTTACCCATTTAAAACTCTGAGATAGAATCAGTACGGATAGAAGGAAGAGGCTTCTGCACTACTCTGTACAAAACCTCGCACTCTATCACTGTCGTACGGACAGAGGCATGTAAATTCCTGCACTTGTCTGTAACACACTGTCGTACGGATAGAGGGAAGTGGCTTCTGCACTTCTCTATCACCGTCGTGTCACTTGTATCATCACAGAGACAAGTGGTTGCTTGCACTCTTCTGTACAGGACCTTACACTCTGCACTGGTGTGAGCCCATGGGTGATTTGTCACACACTGCCAATATAGTACATGTTCACTTATTACCTTCAGATTACTTTTTTATCCACATTTCCTTATAGGGGAAAAATAAAGTTGGTTAAAGCATATTTAATATTCTATAAATCTATTACAAAACCTAACAACATTTTGCATGTATAAATACTAATACTATTATAATGTTTTTGGTAAAATTGTAGATGTACTAAACATAAATATTTATCTGAAACTTTTCATATGTCGAAATTTGATGGATATAAATATAATGTTATACGTTTACTATGCTTTTTAAAGTGATTTAATTGAAAAAATGCCCCCATTATTGTGCACTGGATCATAATGTAGTAAATTCTACTCGAATATCGGTCTAACATTATTATGTGATAGTAAATGTTTATAAATGGGAAGTGGTCTCTCACAAAATAGCAGAATAATATTAAATTTTTGCATTTTTCATAAAAGGCCCAAGTTAGGTAAACTGTAGGTATTATTTCCTAGTATATTGATATCTTGGTGACAAATTAATGGTGTATGTAGTTGTAAGTATGTTCGTCATATTATATCTGTAAAGCAAGTTAAGCCATATATGATTGGTAACTGGGGTTTTTGCAGCACGTATATTAACGATGCGCGGCAAAATCTCCGCAGCGGGGATTCACATCTCCTGCCCGACGGGACCAACAATACAGTTTGGTCATACCATGGTAGAGCACTCACATCTCCTGCCCGACGTGACCAACAATACAGTTTGGTCATACCATGGTAGAGCACTCACATCTCCTGCCCGACGTGACCAACAATACAGTTTGGTCATACCATGGTAGAGCACTCACATCTCCTGCCCGACGTGACCAACAATTCAGTTTGGTCATACCATAGTAGAGCACTCACATCCCCTGCCCGACGTGACCAACAATTCAGTTTGGTCATACCATGGTAGAGCACTCACATACCCTGCCCGACGTGACCAACAATTCAGTTTGGTCATACCATGGTAGAGCACTCACATCTCCTGCCAGACGTGACCAACAATTCAGTTTGGTCATACCATGGTAGAGCACTCACATCTCCTGCCCGACGTGACCAACAATACAGTTTGGTCATACAATGTTAGAGCATCTAATACCCGACGTGACCAACAATACAGTTTCAACATGGTTAAAATCGTAAATTTAGACCAATTTAAAAATTTATTTTTAAAATTATATCTCAGAAATTAAATTTCTACTCTATATTGTAATTACAAAAATCAGTTTAATATTTCAACTACAAATAAAATGCCACATCATTTACCTAAAAACGTTCTCAATTATTTATATAATAGCTAATCTCCTACATTAAAAACGGGGCGTGGAAATTATTTGGATA
Organism: Stictocephala bisonia; assembly: GCA_035578905.1. NCBI lineage: Eukaryota > Metazoa > Arthropoda > Insecta > Hemiptera > Membracidae > Stictocephala > Stictocephala bisonia. The sequence goes on along the minus strand of JAQJVL010000611.1, from coordinate 467,505 downwards.
AACTTTAAAAAAATCTTTAACAGAAATGTTGTCAAACGAAATGAGTTTTTGACAATGTTGACATTCTCCCATCAGCGACGATAAACAGCCTCCTCAGGCCAAACACCGGGATATTGCCTCCTTCACCATTGGTCGTCATGTTTTCTTTAAGCACACTTCATCTTAGCTTCGCTTATTAAAAGTTCTGTAATTTTTAAACTTGTGGCCAATGTTTAATGCCCAAGGCAAATTTATAATTTCGATAAGTATAAATATATAATATTTAGATTGTCCTAACATTTTAATTCATACGATTAATTTTTCTATGTACCACAGTATACAGTGTGTCCCGTAAGTAGCCAGCCAAACTTCTGGAGATCATACCTTGAGTAAAAATATGCCTTTGTCTATCTCACATCGTTATCCGTCTCTCTGTCCGTATGTGATTTTTACCAAAATCATAATAACTCTGAAGTTATTTGAAATAAAATTATTAATTTTGGTATGAGTGTTTATTTTTATAATGTTCATATACCATTTAAATTTAATTTGTGTACAATAACAGTTTTTAAATTGGTGGTCATTTTAAATATCTAAAGCTAAACGTCTTAATAATCTTAAATTTTAGTATAAATCTGTAAGTTTCAATAACGTTGAAGAACCAATTTCTACAAATACATATTGGTATAACAATATTTAATATCTAACAACTACTAATTGAGAAATTGACATTTTTATTAAATAAAACATATTTCATGGCCTAAGAATTCCGTTACTATAGACAAAAATATAAATTTCTCAGTTAATAGTTGTTAGAACTTATAAATTTATATAGTATTATTTGTAGAAATTAATTCTTAAATTTTTTGTTACATACGGGTTTTTACTAAAATTTAAGGTTATTAAGATATTTAGCTTTAAAAAGGCCACTAATTTGAAAAGGATTGTAGAACAAGAATGATACTCAAATGTTATAAGAAGACTATAAATTCGCCATACCAATTTCATGATTGTTTTTCAAATAACATTTATCTTTTTGTAAAAATTACATACAGCCAGACACATACTGATAACGGTGCGAGATAGAAGAGTTGTACATATGCCTTTTTTTGTTCGTTTTAAGCCAAGTATAAGTTTGGCTAGCTACACTCTGTATATACATGAAACAGTAAAAGTTATCACATACACTGAAAATGAAGTGTTAGGACTATTTTCAGTGTACTTTATGTTAGTCGAGCCCTATAATGCCCGGTTCCCAATATCAGATTTTCATGTATCACTACCTTTCATTATCTTAAATACCTTGATAACAATAAACGCCTTTCGGACTCTGTAAACATTGACAGCCACAGGAGGTAAAGAACACCAGTGTATTGTTTGTGACATACTTATTTTGCGGAACTCGGACAATAAAACATTGTGAAAGCTATCGGAATATTTTCGCAGGGTTGCCATATGTGTGTTCAATAATGATCAGAATAATACATTTTCCACCAAATTTTCTGTAAAATTCTCAAAATTACATAGGACTATGGAATAAAAAAATTAAATTTATATTCAGTATGGTATAAGGTCCCCTAAGCTATTCCTTTTTTTAAGTCTTTTAATTGTTGTTTTATTTATGTTTAAGCCTTGTCCACAATTAATTTATCACCAATATACTACTTTTATTAGTTATATATTATAATCTCATTAGATAAACAAAGCATCAATCATATAGAGGAGGAAATGAAGTATCAATGGATTAGCTATAAGGGAATAAACATAATTTGTCATCTTTTTGCTTTATATTGTGATACAGATGTTTCTTTTTAAACTGAATATAATAAATAGCATATTAAAATCTAAACGAGATTACATTAAACATTAAAATTATAACCCTTTATGCATCTTTATGCATTCTATAATTGACAGTCACATTTTTTTCAACATATTATATTACCCAAATTAGATCATTTCAATTCTTAGAGTCTGAAAGAAGCAACCGATTTAACAGTTAGGTTTCATATGTAGAGAAACCCATTTTTATCAACTCAATATGAATACTCATTTCCACTCAAGTAGGAGCAGGAGTGGAAGATTCAATTGACATTTTCCACGATATCACCAGCTTATAAGCCCTCCACGACTGCTGTTCACTCAGGCGTGAGGCGAATGAACGCTCAGTGTATTGTGTGATGAATGCGTTTTGTGAGGAGGCTTTCTTAATTTCTTTTCTATATACTTGAGGTTTCCTCGGGGATTTGAAAGGTTCTATATACTTAAGGAAACAGTTTTTAATGAACACTTCTTCATTAACTGTAGTGTCATTCATAAACTGCAGTAGTTTTAAAAAAATAGGGTCGTTCTATTAAAATGACACATTTACAAGTAAAAACAGTTCTGCGTCTTAGTAAGATATAAATAATGTTGAGAGGGGTTAAAAAATGGTTTGGTTGAGATTTATGTCACACAATTCTTTTTCATTGTTACCAACTTTGAGTGTACTTTATGTTAGTCGAGCCCTATAATGCCCGGTTCCCAATATTAGATTTTCATGTGTCACCTTTCATCATCTTAAATACCTTGATAAGAATAAACACCTTTTGGACTCTGTAAACATCGACAGCCACAGGAATGGCTTTTATAAACTTTTATAAAAGCTACTCTTGTTCATTATTAGGCAGTTAATCGTTAATGATTGGAATTAATCAGATTTTCTGATCTGACTAAAATCTCCTAGTATTAGAAACCTTAGGGGATTTTTGTGACGGCCCAAGATATAGGAATTGTTGTATTCGTATTCAGTAATCCTGGAGTACTTTGTCCAACATGATGGAGCTCAATTACAAGGTTTTACGTAATTTTTAGCATGTCAGTAGTTTATGTCTCCGCTAGGGTCAGACTGCAAGATTCAAAGGTAATTTAACTATCACTAAAATTTAATAAAATACAATATTTGGCGTATTTATGTATGGGTTGTGAATACATACTTCTCATATTGATGTGAACAATCTAAAACATGTGTCAAGTGCCCATATTATGAAACGGGTATTTTAAAAATCCATGAGAGAGGTGGAAGACACAAGCTTTACTTTTCAGTTAACCTTATTTTGCATATAATATTTTTGCATATTATGTTTTGCAGAGGACTAAATTGGTCCTCTGGAAATGTCTATTTTCATAAACTCTACTCACCATTGTTATGTTATTCGCTAAATTGATTTGTTTCTTATAAAAATGTATATTAAATTTTTTGTAACTATTCAAAGTGTACATAATTTATTTTTAAGTACATGTCGAATTTTGAGTTTCCATCTAATGTGGGGAAAGTGGTTGACTGGAAGCGTTCAGCGTATTTGTACTTTCTTATAAAGTTGAGTTACGGCAGTTTCACTTGTTTTCAATATTATTTCTTATAATCTAGTGAATAATTGTGTAACTAAATTGGTTTAGTATTGTTGTTTCAAAACCTTTTTCTTTTTCGGTGAGCTTTCATTAACTATAGACAAGATTATTAGAAACTGGTTGTTAACATGATTGATAATACAAAAAAGTTATTCAATTTTGAACCTTGAATGAAAAAAACATGTATTTTTAGATATGATAAACATATTCCCACATCATTCCTATGTCTGTAAACCAGTGCAAATAACAATATCGATCGAACAAATAAAAACATCGATTTGCAAGTAATCGATGTTAATTACATAAAAAGGTTTGCTCAATGAAGGTAAAGCTTGGTAAACCTCTATAATACTATATTTTTAAAACACCGCTTCAAAATGTATGCGCTTCACAACTCATGTGAGCTTACGACCACACCGATGTGAGAGATCATATTCCTGCAATCATCATTATTTACATTATGAATAATTATTTAATTTATGGACTAAGTTCTCACACGAGTAAATTTATTTGACCAAAACCTTAATTATTTAAAAACTATCTCACCTAAAAAGAGCACTACTTAACTAAGTCCAGCCAAATTAAACGAGTGAACAGCTCAGAAGAATTTACATATAAAATTATCCCACATTTCCTTTATGATCGGATTTTTTAATTAACATCATCATCATCTTCTTTTGCAGGTTCTAGTCGTCACCAGGTCTGCGTGGTACAAACTCCTCTCCACCACTTTTTGTCTTCCCATCTTCTTTTCTTCCATGATATCTTCCCACATTTCCCCTCTCTTCAATACACTCTCACTCACTCCATCTCTCCACAGTCTCTTGGTCTTCCTCTCGGTCTCTTTCCCTGAATTTCATATTCCAACCATTTCTTCGGGATCCAACCATTTCTTCCCAAATTAGCAAGCCTCAGGTATAGGTCGGGTTGCAGATGGCGGATAGCGAAACGTCCACCAGATATGGTGGAGAGCTACGAATAAGGGGAAACCCAAATGAGCAGTCCCGAACCGAGGTGGCTACGCTGGAGGAAGTGTGGGGGTAACCTGTGGCAGGTTTACAACCATCAAAAACCAATGACAGCGTAGAGACAAGGCGAGTAAGTGCCACCTGTAAACTTGCACTGCCCCAGACCCTTGCTGCCTTGTACGAGGAAGGGGTTGGTTTCTCAAAGGTAAACCAAAGAAGCTATGAACAGGCCTAACAAGCCGATAGTGGATAACCCATTGCTTTCACAAATGGTACAAAAATTAATGAACATACTTTTTTATTTATATAAATATTGAACTCAGATTGAGTGAAAAAAAATTGCGGAAGGTCAAAGAATAACTAATTTTCCTACTTTCTGCATTTTAACCCGGCAATTAAAGAGATAATCATGAACTTCATTTTTGAATTTGTTGCTTTTAGAGTACACAAATATTCTTCAGAGATCATTAAATAACCATGATATGTTGAAGACTGAGCTAATATAGCCTATTACAGAAAGGGTAGTGCGCACTTTGGTAACACATTTAATGTACTCTTGAAAGTGGCGTGTATCAATCATTTAATGTACTCATGGAGGTGGCGGGTATCAAGCATTTAATGTACTTATAGAGGTGGCGGGTATCAATCATTAAGTGTACTCATAGAGTGGAGTTTATCAATCATTTAATGTACTCATAGAGCTAGTGGGTATCAAGCATTTAATATACTCATAGAGGTGGCGGGTATCAATCATTTAATGTACTCATAGAGGTGGAGTGTATCAATCATTTAATGTACTCATGGAGGTGGCGGGTATCAAGCATTTAATTTACTCATAGAGGTGGCAGGTATCAATCATTTAATGTACTCATGGAGCTAGTGGGTATCAAGCATTTAATGTACTCATGGAGGTGGCGGGTATCAATCATTTAATGTACTCATGGAGCTAGTGGGTATCAAGCATTTAATGTACTCATAGAGGTGGCGGTATCAATCATTTAATGTACTCATGGAGCTAGTGGGTATCCAGCATTTAATGTACTCATGGAGGTGGCGGGTATCAATCATTTAATGTACTCATGGAGGTGGCGGGTATCAAGCATTTAATGTACTCATAGAGGTGGCGGGTATGAATCATTTAATGTACTCATGGAGCTAGTGGGTATCAAGCATTTTATGTACTCATGATGGTGGCGGGTATCAATCATTTAATGTAGGCTACTCATAGAGGTGGAGTGTATCAATAATTTAATGTACTCTTGGAGGTGGTGGGTATCAAGCATTTAATGTACTCACAGAGGTGGTGGGTATCAATAATTTAATGTACTCATGGAGTTATCAATCATTTAATGTACTTATGGAGGTGGCGGGTATCAATCATTTAATGTACTCATAGAGGTGGAGTGTATCAATCATTTAATGTACTCATGGAGGTGGCGGGTATCAATCATTTAATATACTCATGGAGGTGGCGGGTATCAATCATTTAATGTACTCATAGAGGTGGAGTGTATCAATCATTTAATGTACTCATGGAGGTGGCGGGTATCAAGCATTTAATGTATTCATAGAGGTAGCGGGTATTAATTATTTAATGTACTCATAGAGGTGGCGGGTATCAATCATTTAGTGTACTCATAGAGGTGGAGTTTATCAATCATTTAATGTACTCATGGAGCTAGTGGGTATGAAGCATTTAATATACTCATAGAGGTGGCGGGTATCAATAATTTAATGTACTCATGGAGGTATCAATCATTTAATGTACTTATGGAGGTGGCGGGTATCAATCATTTAATGTACTCATGGAGCTAGTGGGTATCAAGCATTTAATGTACTCATAGAGGGGAGTGTATCAATCATTTAATGTACTCATGGAGGTGGCGGGTATCAATCATTTGTGTACTCATGGAGGTGGCGGGTATCAATCATTTAATGTACTCTTGGAGGTGGCGGGTATCAATCATTTAATGTACTCCTAGAGGTGGAGTGTATCAATCATTTAATGCAATCATGGAGGTGGCGGGTATCAATCATTTTATGTACTCATAGAGTAGGAGTGTATCAATCATTTAATGTACTGATGGAGGTGGCGGGTATCAATCATTTAGTGTACTCATAGAGGTGGAGTTTATCAATCATTTAATGTACTCACGGAGGTGGTGGGTATCAATAATTTAATGTACTCATGGAGGTGGCGGGTATCAATCATTTAATGTACTCATAGAGGTGGAGTGTATCAATCATATAATGTACTCATAGAGGTGGAGTGTATAAATCATTTAATGTACTCATAGAGGTGGCGGGTATCAATCATTTAATGTACTAATAGAGGTGGAGTGTATCAATCATTTAATGTACTCATAGAGGTGGAGTGTATCAATCATTTAATGTACTCATGGAGGTGGCGGGTATCAATCATTTAATGTTCTCATAGAGGTGGAGTGTATCAATCATTTAATGTACTCATGGAGGTGGCGGGTATCAATCATTTAATGTACTCATGGAGGTGGCGGGTATCAATCATTTAATGTACTCATGGAGGTGGCGGGTATCAATCATTTAATGTTCTCATAGAGGTGGAGTGTATCAATCTTTTAATGTACTCAAGGAGGTGGCGGGTATCAATCATTTAATGTTCTCATAGAGGTGGAGTGTATCAATCATTTAATGTACTCATGGAGGTGGCGGGTATCAATCATTTAATGTTCTCATAGAGGTGGAGTGTATGTAATTAATTGGAGAGCATTTCAGTATTAATTTTGGTTGATCATTAAGGAACTAGTAAATATTTAATTTACTCACAGATGCGGTTGCCAAAACTTAAACTTCAATATTTTTTATCTACATATTAAATTTAAAAAATGTTCTTCAATGATTCATATTTATAGATTATCTGTTTTAAGTACTTGGTATTATTTGTGGCTATTAACAACCGTATATTATATTATTTATTATTATTATTCTATTTTTATAATTTAGTAGATTCGCTTGTTCAATTTATGTGACTGATTTATTACATAAACTCACTATTCTTTTGAGTAATTAATTTCAAAGGTAAACGTAATATTTCAACTAGAAGTTACTGTAATATACTTTGGATATTTTACATTAGTTACATTTTATACATGCAAAGGCAACTGGCCCCAGTTCTAGGATAAATTGTAATTTTTTAAAATGAAAAAATATAATTTGTTTAGTGTAAATGTTACATATTTGCTAACAGTAAATTATTGTGCTTGGGCCCCGGAGTTCGTCAGTAACAGCCATGCTCCTGTATTAGCGGTTGAAGAAACATCTTCACTCTAAGGTTGAGTGGAAGAGAGGACTTAATAGTCCTAAATCAGCCTTTCATTCATTCATTCATCTCCCACTACCTTCTATTATATATTGTTTAACTAAACTAAGCCACAAATTAATTCATGTTTTGTATTACTTAAATTTTATATAAATATTTATTACTGTTATTACATAATTTTTTTTTTAAACATTTAATTTGATAATACATTAAAAAAAGCTACAATTAAAGTGTTAATTATTTTCCACAGTTAAGTTTATAGTTTTTAAATATTATGTTTATTATTAATAATTGTGTTTTCTATAACTAAATGTTTATTCATTACTTTCCAGTTCCCAAATTCAAAACATTAAAATTTAAAATAAAAAAATCGAAATGGATCTTGGTGACAATTATTTAATTAGTTCAGGAATGCATCAACAGATGCTAATATATTACGTTCCATATATCTTAAATTGAAGTTTTTAAAAGATAAAACATTTCTACTCAATACAGTTGCCCTTAAACATGTTGAGTAAAATCAAAGAATGTAGCGTCTTCAGTAAATTAAAATAAAATACACAGCAGAACCTTGAAACTTGACAAACAGTTCTGATCGTGTTGGACCAAGTTTGTACTTTGATCCAGACTACTAGTTTGTTCAGTACAAAACTGTCAGATTTTCCGTTTAGTGAAGAACAAACAAGGGGTTATAAAGAATGGTTACAATACTGTTTCTCTTCAAGCTGTTTTGAGTGATAGTTCGTTTATAACAACTATTTTATGGAAATCGTGGACTATTTCCTTAGAAATACTTAAATTCAATCACAAAATCAACTCAATTTCTTACCAATTTTATCTTGTAAATATGCGTCAGTTTAAATTTTATTTGGATGCATCAGTGTTATTTTAAACTCAAAAGTCCAGTTTCTGAACATCACAGTTCTTCTTATATTAACAACCACCTCGACAAAGTTTATTGTAAGGACTAATAAAAATTAAATATAAATACTATAAGCATCAAAATTTCTACTATCTAAAAGTACTACGTTTATTTAGGGAAATATAAGTACTTGAAAGTTACTTAAATGTAGTACTAATAGAGGCATCCAATTTATGTTTTATTTATAACTCGTGTACGCTCATATTTCATTATATAATATATGCGTAGATTTTATTATGAAAATACTTTTTGGATATTCCAAGATGAGGTTATTGAATAATTAATAGCGTAGGTAATTTAGTTGCTACAAATGGCAATCAACAATTAACTTCAGAATGTACTCCCCACACACATAAACCATTTATTTTCACGTGTTTTGCGTGGCCAAAACATGTCACAGACATTTATTCCCCTGCGATCTATTCAGTTATTGGGGTGTGTACAACTTTACGTCCTGGCGCTGTTAACAATATTTTACTAAAACAATATTTCTCCTGTAATGAACTATATTTTCATGTGTTTTGCGTGTACACAGACATTTATTCCCCTGCAATCTATTCAGTTATTGGGTGTGTACAACTTTACGCCCTGGAGCTGTTAACGACACTTTTTACTAAAACAGTATTTCTCCTGTAACGAACTACTGTATATTTTTTTTCGTTCATACAACGTGTGTTACTTTTGAAATCAATTTTGGGTTCGAAAACAAAATGTATTTTATTTGCATATTTATTATTTACTAGAGTAAAATAATATTGTTACAGTAAATAAATTAGGATCTAAACTAATTACTATCAGTTGGTGTTTGCAGGATCTAAATTAATTACCAGTATAATTGGTGTTTGATAATAGAATTATTATGTCGTGTATTTCGACTATTAATAATATATTTGCTACATATACACAATAATGTAGCACTACATAACTATACACACTAATGTAGTACTACATAACTATACACACTACATAACTATACACACTAATGTAGTACTACATAACTTGTACCGGGTCTTTTGACCGGTACATTTCGTTTTTTTTGTCGTTGGCTGCCGGGCTGCCTGAGATCGCTCATGCCCTGCGTTTCGCGTACTTTGGTGGCCGTTGGCCCGGTTTCGGTCGTTCCGGTTTCCAGCTCTGGTCTGTCAGGTTGGCCGTCTTTCGTTTTCTAGTAGTTTCTGGGCGGCCGATCAACTCACCATGCGGAGCTAGAGAATCCAAAACGTAAGTGTTCATTTGTAATTTCTAATATCTAATCACCCTTTTGGTGAAAATACTTTGTTTAAATAATATTCAACGGGCTTACTTGTGTTTTCAGAGTTTTGTTAAATTTGTGTTCTTTGTCTAGATGTTTCTCAGACTAGGTTAAAGCCATGTGCTCAATGTTACAGTTTTACCAGTAATTGCTTTATTATATCTTGTTTTATTTTCAATTGTAATTCTGTATAATGTTTATTGAGCCTTTTTTTTTAGTTGGAGTTACCGATATATCATATTTTTGTTCATTGACAATAACCTAGCCTATCTTTAGTTTGATTTTCATGTTATAACCTATTGCTCCTGTATCCATAGCCTAGTTTTCAGTTTGTCATTTTTTAGTTCATATACGTAATTTATTCTTTGGTAATTTGTTAACTTGTAATTGGTTTTAAATCTGAGTTTGCCAACATAATTATTCATAGCCTAAAGTTAATCTTACATTTTCTAGTGTGCTTTAATCACGTACAATTTTGTCTGTTCCTGTTTTGTTGCCATTTCGGGTATTAGGTGTTATGTGTAGTATTTTTGTTGTTGTGGCTGGACTATTTTTAATTGCTGTGTTTGGCCTTCCAGTCCAGGGTCCTTGAGTAGGACGTTTCACCCTCAGCCTGCCGTACGGGGATTGCCGACCAGCTGCACTGCTAGCCTGGCCTGAGGACCATGTGGGAGCCTGGAGTCGCCCGCTTCCCGCTCTACATCTTTGTGGTATAAGTCTTCTGTCCTCAGGTCAGTGTATTCCATGTTGTTTTTCCCGGCGGCTGAGCTGGGGGTTTTGCTGTTTAAATATTTATATAAAGAAAATAACCCAAGAAAAACCAGTGAAATGTATAAAAAAAAAAGAAGAAAAGAATGGTGGTGGAACTATTTAAGTGGGCTAGGCCTAAAACGAACAGTTTATGCAACACAGCCATGGGGACCTATATAAATTTTTTTATTAAAGAAAAAAAAACTAAATACAAAAAGAACTTTTAGTGTTAATATTTATTGTTATTTAGTTTAAGTAGTTTATTTTGTTGTTAGATATTTTAGAGTTTATATTTGTTAGGTCCCTATTGTTAAATCATGTTGTTATTTATTTATATGTTTAGGCCTAGTGATCGTTATTTATTTTTTGTTGTTGTTAATTGTATTATAGATGTCTTGAAGTGCATTTTTCCTCGAACGGTACCGTGTTAGATTTTCTTTTTAATTGTTTAATTTTTAAACTCACCAAAAGGGGATTATTGTGCTTTTGCTTAACTTCTAATTCGGAGCTGCCCAGGGATTTCGGCTTACTCCCTGGCCCGGTGGAATCAAGGGATGTGGGCTGAATTGCCGGGGTTTATTTGGGTGTAGTCAAAATTTTCTTAAATTTGTTCACTTTGAATTGTTAATAGATTGTCTTACGTTTTGGGTGTCTCTGGCTAGGCTGCAGATAGGCCATGTAGTTGTTTATTGGCAATTTTGGTATTTGTAGAGTTTGTGGTATTTATAGCGTTTGTTATTAATGTGTAGTAGCTTGTTAATTTTAGTGTTTATTGTTATTTATTTAAGTGAGAATTTACATTGTGGCCTTCTGCCTATTTTTATTGTGGCCTTCTGCCTTTTATGTTGTGGCCTTCTGCCTGCCAGTTTGCTTTCTTGGTAATAAATCAGTTTTGCTCAGCTGCCGAGTGTTATTTTGACCCTCCAACTGCCACCCGTGATCCCATCGCTCGACTTGTTTTGAGCCATCCCCCAGTTGGCACGCTTTCCAGCTTTGGTGGGGGGGATGGGTCTCAAACTATACACACTAATGTAGTACTACATAACTATACACACTAATGTAGTACTACATAACTATACACACTAATGTAGTACTACATAACTATACACACTAATGTAGCACTACATAACTATACACACTAATGTAGCACTACATAACTATACACACTAATGTAGCACTACATAACTATACACACTAATGTAGCACTACATAACTATACACACTAATGTAGTACTACATAACTATACACACTAATGTAGCACTACATAACTATACACACTAATGTAGCACTACATAACTATACACACTAATGTAGCACTACATAACTATACACACTAATGTAGCACTACATAACTATACACACTAATGTAGCACTACATAACTATACACACTAATGTAGCACTACATAACTATACACACTAATGTAGCACTACATAACTATACACACTAAAGTAGCACTACATAACTATACACACTAATGTAGCACTACATAACTATACACACTAATGTAGCACTACATAACTATACACACTAATGTAGCACTACATAACTATACACACTAATGTAGCACTACATAACTATACACACTAATGTAGCACTACATAACTATACACACTAATGTAGTACTACATAACTATACACACTAATGTAGCACTACATAACTATACACACTAATGTAGTACTACATAACTATACACACTAATGTAGTACTACATAACTATACACACTAATGTAGCACTACATAACTATACACACTAATGTAGCACTACCATAACTATACACACTAATATAGTACTACATATGATTACTTTACTAACTTTTACACAGTAATTATGAATTTCCAATATATATTGATTTTCAGTTCTTGTTTTAATTAAATTGTACCTTCTTTTTAACAATTGTCTACCACCAATTCACCATACACTTTTGAACGTATCAGAGAGTCAAAGAAGTAAACATTCCTGTTATCCTGTATGTTCACATTGCTCACTACTGTCAGCGCAGAAATTATGTGCATCCGAGTTTTAAGTTTGTTTTCAAAGGAACTATGAAGCCTACGGAAAATATAATAACACCATTGTTTTCCTCGTTTAATTTTACGTTACTAAATATTATTTTTAAGTGTTATTACAAGTTTTAATAATTTGTATTCTAGTTGGAACAAAAAAGTACCGGTATTTTAACTTCTTTTCACAATACATCAATTTTACGACATTATTACTAAAAAACGTTGATTTTGCGTATTTATACTTTAATACCAGTTTGATATGAATCTTTTCTATAAGTTTTATGAATTTTAGAATTTAAGTTTTCTAGAAAATATTTCTAATCAATTATCTGAAATACTGTTTTCTTGGCTACTAGAAGTTGTAAAATTGATTACGCATTATTAATTTCAAATACCGCACTGGTATTAAATAAATTTATAATAATTTTCGTTTGACAAATTTAAATTGATTTAAATCAATATAAAATGAATGTATTTACTTACACAAATGAAAGTAAAGTATCGTAACTATACATGTCATAAGGATTACAACAAGATCAAATTATTAATTTTACAGCTTCTAGAAGCCAAGAAAACAATACTTCAGGAAATTGATAAAAAATTGTTTCTGGAAAAGTTAAATTTATAAAATTTATGAAACTTATAGAAAACATTCCTATTAACCTGGTATTAAATTATAAAAGTGCTACTCCAACTGTTGTTTTTTTTTTTTTTTAGTAATAAAGGTGTAAATTTAATGTACTGTGAAAACTAGTTAAAATTCAGATATTTATTTTATTCCAGCTTGGAGACAAATTATTAAAACTTGTAATAAAATTTAAAAAATATATATATTTAATAACGTTAGATCAAACAAGAAAAACAATATTGTGATTACATTAATCGTATGCCTCTCAGTTCCTTAGAAAACAAACTTCAAACTCGGGTGCCTATAATTTCTGCGCCGACAGTAGGTCATGACCCGAACCTGCGCTATCTCTTCTAACTCAGGGTCGAAGTCCTGATGCCGTAAATCACTCGACCACCAGCTTTTGCTAGTAACTGTACTGATGTTCATGACAAAATTTTAACGTACCTAGAAATTGATACTACGGACAATAAGATATAATTAGTTTGATTTTTAAAAACACCTTTAAAAATGTAGATTCCTTACATATACATAAGCATGTTCCACATATACTTACAGTGTTTACATCCATTATCCGTTTTGAAGAATTCCTATTCTTTTTATATTTTTTTTCTATATTTTCAGAACTAAGTATTTTTAATCATTTCAAGACTAGCTATTATTTCTTGTTTAAGTTATTACTATGATTCATTGTATTATATTTTATTAAAAATGTGCATGCTATAAGAATGTGTAACCGTGATAAATCATTTGCCTGTGCGATGTAAAATATTGCTTTCGTAGTTGCTGGATACTTACTTTTTAATATTTAGTATATTATTCTTTAACTATACATCTATGAACAACTTGAATTTACAAATTGGCTCACGTAATTAAAAATTACAAAAACTATTCGCTCAATGCAATTACTATCCGATTTTGTTATGATTACTTCAATTAACAGATTCATCGTCTCTCAATGTGCTTGGTCGGAGAGAGCTTGTCACGTGATGTCAAGTATGTTCCAACGGCCATTAGAGGACATCTCCGAAATGGCCAATGGCGAAGAATTGTATTATATTATATCTATATATTTAAGTTTAAAAATAAATGATTAAACATTGATCTTTTCTGTTTTTAATCTTAAATACAATATTTCTTAAAATCAAGTATATTTTGACTTATTTTTATATTTACATTCAAATCTACTCTTATTTTTTCAAGAACAATAAATTGTGTGGGGTAGTTACATATTATTTGTCGTAGTATCCACAGGGAAGCCAAGTTACATGAGGGTGGATGGGGTCAGTACGTGTATGTGATGGTGGGCGGGACCATTACTTTTACTCAGTCAAAAGGTCACTGACTCACCAATTGACACTTAGACCTATTTACTTCAAGGTAAGGTAGAAAATGTGGACTCCATTACTTCTGAAGCTATTTAGTTTACTTGATGTCTCTAAAACTAAATGAAAATGAACAAATGTAGATTATTCTGGAATATTTATTTATGTGTTTGGGTCTTTGATAATCCCTAGCGTAGAATAAATCTTCTAGCACTAATTCTCATGGTTATGCACCTTGGTTTTTATAGACAGTAAAAAGGCTTTCTGACCTCCATATCAATCCAACATTCATTTAGTATGACGACATACAGATAGTGTTTGTAAAACGGCGATTCTTTACCAAGTATAAAACACTATCGAACATATTTTAGCAATATTTTTTAAATACAGCGATTTTTAGTACTACGATTTGCTTGCAGAATAAATATTGTAGAAAATAAATAAATCTTTTATGAATTTTTCATTTGTGTTTTACAATGTTTTATAAGTACTTAGATCAAAAAAAGGAAACTTTCACTAAAAAATAATTTAAAAAACAAAACAACAAATAGATCTAACATTTTTTAATACAAAGTTTTGTGTTTAAAAACAAATTTACATTCTATAATTTACACGTAATATCAGTTTTAGTAATTGTAATTAGATCAAACAATTAAATGGGCAGGTAACACATTCATCAGGGTAGTCTGTCGATGTTAATAAGTCGAAAATTAAAGAAAATGGATTAATAATACTTTTTTATGTCAAACATTTCCCCAGTAAATAGTAAAAAAACGAGATTGAACCAAAGCTTAAATTATGGTACCAAAAGTGTGTATTTTGCGATGAGAGCTACAAGAATCTGGTAGGAAGGAGGTGGGGGTTGAGGGGATTAATGACCATGTATTTTACCTAAGGGGGATGGGATAATGTCAATATTTCGTACAAACAAAACCCTAAGTTGCCATTAATAACTTCTTATACTTACTGATGAATGATTAATTTTATTACAAAAACATAAAAGTAACTAATTTAAGGAAATATTAAGTGACAAAACTATTTTAATTCAAGAGTCTAACTAATATTAATCATAATTTAAATGTAAATTAAAACCACTCAAATTTAGAGCGTTTAATCCAAAATCACACATCGTTTCCATATTAAAGAAGACATGTTTGAGGCTGACCAATTTCGTTTAATTAATGTCACAATTTAGAATCACTAATCAGTAACCAAAATATGGATTCCAGCAATTATTTATCAAACTTGAAATGAGAATTTCAATAATGAGATAACACAGTTGAATACGTAAATGCTTGACCTCTGTTATTGTGGTAAAACCAATACTCACCCGGGGATTTGGGAGGAGGGGGGAATGTTATTACGATAATGATATTGTACAAAATGTATAAAGGTAAGCAATTTTACACTTTGTCCTTTCAGAATTATTAACAAAATTTAAATTGCCAAATGACCTTCCAGATGGGTATTTTAACCTGTATTATCTTGAATTTTTTGTTTGTTTTTTAGCAAAACATTTTGTATGTATTACAGACATTACTCTCTAAATAGGCAAGAATGGTGTTTTATTTTTTTTCACTACGAGGATACTTAAAATACCTTGTTGCCATAAGGCAACATCCTATGGTGTATGTATTTTACTTAATAGAACATATATAATAATGAGGGAATAAAATAAATAATATAATACATACAGTAATAAGTATTTATTTTTACGGCATTTAATTATTCAACATAAAGTATCAATGAATAATACTAATACACAAATGAACTAATGAGTTATTGTATGACAAATTTCAAAACATTCAATGCATAAACCTACGTTGACTTTTTTGCACATTGTCCTCATAATAGACATCTTCTCTAACACATCTCTTTTTCATTTCTGGAGTGCTAGTCACTAAGTGGTTGATGCCATCATAGCGAATGGCATCAGAAATTCTACTGCCAGATATATATAGTTTGGAAGATATTGGCCTTCCAGGGCCTTTTCTAGGTTCTCCATATCTTTACACGTATGTGGTAACTAGTTCACTTCTAAATGCAAGTTGAGGCTATAAGTAACCACTAGATTTTCTTAACAGCCATGCATTTTGAACAGCCATATATGTCATCCATGAAAGAATGGGCCAATACCATTTCTTGGATCGAATACTTATGCTGTACTGAGAGATATTTTGATCCATTCTGTGAGTTCCGGCAATATGTTTATTATACCTTTCAAATACTGCAGGCCTTGACTCTTGGACCATCTTTTCAGTTTAAGAGCATTGCACTTTTTATTGGTTCAACGCCAGCGAAGTTTGATGCAATTGACACAACGCCGTTGTTAACCCACTTACAAACTAAAATACTTTTGTCTATACATAGAGCATAATCATGGTGACCTCTTTCTACATTTCGTATTTGTTTCGGCATTATATTATGCATTTGAGATGGTACTGTTAAAATCCTAGCATTATTTACATTGGGTTCATCAGTATTTACAATATGTACATCAGAGTTAGTTTCAGGAATTAGGTTGGATACATCATTCTCCAATTCTAGCATTGGGTTAGGTTTATGTAAATCAGCAGATGTGGTTATAACTGTGTTATCTGCTGGTCTAATTTCAGAATTGGCTAAAAGCTGTTTGCCTGATAAATTTTCAATCAGCCCTCCACTATCTTCTTCGGTGGAATTTTCATCTGTTCGTACTCCAGAGTCGGGGGGTGCAATATGAATATAATCAACAACAAGAGTTTCATCTGATTCACCAGTCAATATATTTATTGCTTCTTGTAGTGTTAATCCTTTCCTGGAAGATAAAATTTAATGATAACACTCCACTTTTAATAAAACTGGCTTTGGTAGTGGAATGTCCTAAGCGTTGCCATTTGGCAACACGCGAAAATATAAGCTTGTGACGAATACGTATAAGATTATAATGACACTTATAGTACTAACATATGCTTCTAAACTATCAAACTATCACTAATTATGTTTCAATGCAAATAATGAACATTTCACATAAATAAAACAATATTTTTACTTACTCCAAGTGAGAAGACATTGTTGATGTGATCAAAAAATGTTAAGACAACTTCACTCATTCACTAATACCAGTAAACATAACCTAAACACATAAAGGCAGAGTGATTTGTGTTCTACAGCTGATTCTGATGACTAGCGTGAGGCTTGCCAACTTATACCTGCTTGGACACAAATTTATCAGCTGATATCTGTAAACATGTTTTGTGTTGCAATATGGCAACGCTAGAATAATATAGGTTAATAGGAATTTACCCATATGGTTTAATAGGAAATTAATAGGATTTTAATTGTGTTTAGATTGTATAGCTATCTGCAGATTAAGTGGTCATATGACTATATTCAAATCACCCCTTAACTTCCGACATGAACCAAACTTCACTCGTTAAGTGTTTTAGAGAGATGTAACATTAATTGGATGCTGATATCCTGTTGAATATTCAACAGAACACCTTTTAAAGGCAAAGATGGGCGGGATAGAGTTCTACAGTGAAATTTTATAGTATGCTGTCCTAAGAAATTACTTTACTTTGGGTTGTATTGGGGTAAATTGTAAAAACTATTTACAAATTGAGGTTCCTAAATTATATATAGATTTTCCTGTGCTGTATAAGTTTTTCGAATACGTTCATTTATATATTTTCGATTAAGAGAGAAGTTATAAAATATAAGACTTACATTTTTGCTTTCAAATTAAAAAATGTATTGAAAACAATAATAATTCAAATGATGTTTTAATATAATATTTTTTTAGAGAGAAAAAAATTATGATTTTTCAGAGCTTTTGTAGTAGAATAATACTGATCTTGAGATTTAATGGACAAATCAAGTGGAATGTCGTTAGGTTTAAATTAAAATTCAGGTATTTTTAAATCCACAAAGTTAATAACAACTGACATAGGTAAACGAGTTCGCAGAATTTATCCATGATTGGGTTGGCACATTCCTGGTGACACTTGTGAGACAGTCATTAGGAGTCTGCAGAGGCTTTCACCCATGTTGGTTTTAATTCCATAAGAACAATTTTATTTTTGAACAGGACATTCGACCACGTGTACCCAAAGCAAACAGTTATTTTTGAATGGATTTTTCCAAACAAATTGCATTTGTTCAGCAATGAAATTGTACGTTGGAATTGCTTTGAAAATTTCCTAATTAGTTTTACAGACAAAAGTATAAACAATATCTAGTTTTTTACTATCACCTATTTGTCAAAACTTGGCGTATATATTCAAAATATCAAAAGCAAACCTAATGCGCAATATGATAACGATTAAAATGATACCTCATTCACAACGTTTGGTCAATAAATAACGAAAAAATATTTATTGGCAAATAACATTGTTCTTATGGGATTAAAACTAACATGGTCGACAGCCTCTCCATACTCTTAAGATATTTACATGGAGAGTTTAATTTAACCAATTAGATAAAGTTAAATATATTTACTTGGAGAATTTATTATTTCATGGCTATAAATTACAATGGTTTACACAATATTACGTCCTGTATTTCAACTGGCATTTGGTTAAGGCATTGTAAGGTTTTATTACGTTTACAATAATTGAAACAATATGTTATTTAGAATGTGAGGTAGTTAGTTAGTGATAAACCTTATCAGTAGCAGATGTCGAATGTTAAACATTCACAATACACATTCCCTTGACGTGTATACGACACCACCTTTACCTGTGACACTTGATCTATACACGACTATGAAACAAGTACCGGTGAAATCACAAGTCTGTCAACCGTGAATTCACGAGCTCGTTCGTAGGTGTAACGCTACACTTACGACACCTTGTTAGACGAATTGTTTGTTCAAACTTGTCGATAGAAGACAAGAAGGAGTAGGCATAATAGAAAGTGGCATTTCAAACTGGAGCAACTTCAGGCAGTTTTGGTTTAAAAGTCGGAGGCTGACAGTAAAAAGGACAGGAACTGCTTGGTCTTGTGAAAGAAAACTAGACCAATCCAAAATATTAAAACAAGTTTGAGCACAAATAAAGCACTAACTCATCATAACACCACTGAATGTACTGTACTTGGGCCGATTAGCCTATTAGCCTATTAGCCTGTGTTGCAGAATATTAAATATTGAGAATGATAAAATTAAATAATTTTGTTAGTAAACATCATGTACTCGAATATAATTATTTTGTTTCTTATCAGTAAATATAGCAACAAGTATAAAGCGTAGTGTACTAGCATTAAAGTTAAACTGGATTAACGTGGATCAGAGTGTAAAGCTTTGAGCGTTGTTTAGATTGGCGAGGCAAAGTCGAAACACAAACACAAATCCATTCTCTGTGAGTGTAGTAACGTTGAGTGGGTGGGATGTAAACTAAGTGTAGGCTTACTCACGACCGACATGAACATAACTATCTTGCTTACTATTGTACATATAATAGATAGGCCTAAACCATGTAAAACTTGTTCCAATTTCCAACCATGTAAAAATTAAATTCCAAATTCATATAAGAAATTTCTCCAGTTCTATCTAGTTAAAAGATACATGTTGTTTTAGAGAGGCTAGTGAATTCTGGTTTCCATTAGTCACTGAACTGATTATTCAATAAAACTAAAAGTGTTTGAAAGCTTTCACCCAACACTGTTTTATTAATCTTGCCCACTCTTATCACACTTTGAATTTGTTGAATAACATGTGTCCCTGCGATTGCTTTACGGTATAACGTTTATTTTATTTTTACAATTGTTCTAAACGTCTTTTACTCGTATATAATTGGAAGAAGCTTATCTTCTTAGTTGTACTTTCGTGTCTTGGATCGCCCGTCTCTCTCCGTATATATAGTCATTGGGTTGGCTCAGCCGGTTTTTTTCCGTCGCCTCGGCCTGTCCTTTCGTTTCGCTGTAGCACTTTGGGTTTCGACTGAGCAGTCCTCTTGTATGATGGGCGGCTAATTCCATAGGTTTCTAGGCTCCAGGGTCCAGGAGGAGAGAAGGTCCACCACTTGCATTGCTACTCCATCTTTATATCGCCTGGAGGTACAGTGGTGGATCTTCGGGTTGAACCGACCATTTGGCCTTCTTGACCATGAGGGAGCAGCCAACTACATCTCCCCTTCCTCGTTCTGGCTAATACCATTGATTTTACTATACATAGAAGATAGTTCCATTCAATGTTAAATATTGAGGCACGGAAAATGGGAGCGACCGTGCTGCAACCTGTCGGAAATTGCCTCCAGTTTCGACTGTTCGGTTGCACAGCCTGTGAGCAGTAAAGGAACTAATCACTCCCTCTCATTTCCCCATTCTCTCTCTCTTTCTCTCGGGACGCTCGAGAGGGGGGAAGTACTTGTATACTGTCCCCCCTCCATCTGTCTACTGTCAGTGTGGCCGATTGGCCTTGATAGTGGGTCAAGGTGGGATATTGTTCCGTGCTGTGGTTTGTTTATCTTACACGGAAAGGAATCGCGATCTTTTATTTAGGCCTTAGGGCTTTGTGTATATGAAAAATGTTAGGGGTCATATTTTTGTTATTTTGTCAATGTAAATAACAGTGTGTTAAAGATGTTTAGTTAAAACATTACGCATTATCTAAAATTTGAAGTGCATTTGATAACAGGTAAGAGCACAGCCTACATATTTAATTACATATGTTAGATTGTATAAAAACTTGGCAGAATAGATCACGAACAGTTTTAAGTTTTATTGTTATAGTAGGGCTGCAGTTTGCGTTTGTATAACGACTTAGGCCTATGTAAAAAAATTAATCAATAAATATAATTCATTACTGTAATTCCATTCATATACGTATCGGATATGCATAGGAATACCCAATATATTATGTTAAAGAGATGCTGGCGCCTGCTGACGACTAAAAATGTCATATACAGTATTCATAAACTGTTTTCTGTTCGTTTATTATTTATTAAACAGCTTTAATATTACACTGATACCACTAGATTCGCGTCTGGCTCTAGCCGCCGAATAGATAAGACGCGTTGTCTCGTAGCTCAGCAATTATAGGCTCTTGCACGACAATTCTTGTTGCCATGTGTATAGTTTGGTACATTTTTTCTGCGAATTTATGCTAATAAATTTGTTACTTTAACAATGTCATCTAACTGTGGTGTGAGTGGTAAACTGTGTTCGGAGGGAGATGTTCTGAATTGTGCCGGAACATGTGGGAAAGCTTTTCACACGAAATGCGTCAAGGACGACGTGGAGGGTAAGAATCATGCGTAGATCATATTTTTGTAAGATATAGATAAATAGATAGTTTTAAAAGTCCTGTTTTTGATCTTGGCATCACTGATCATTGTATAGTTGGTCTTTATTGTAAAAGTAATAAATTTAAAATACTTGATAAGTTTACTTACAACGATTCTGCCAGTAACTTAGTTAAAAGAGATATTATTGATTATAATATATTAAATGTTTATTTGCACCAAGATAATTGGGACGATGTTTACTCAGAAAATGATGTAAATACTGCGTATTGTAAGTTTATTGATATTTTAAGTAATTATATATTTAGAAGTAGCAAGAAAAATGGTGGTAGTTCTAAATTGTTAAGTCCCTGGATAACACCAAACATTTTGCATAAATTTAAGAGACGTAAAAAATATATATAAAATTTCTAAGACCATATGACAGTTTTTCAGAATTATTTTGCAAAATATACTATTAAATTAAAAAATGTGATCAATAAAAAAAATGTATTATTCAACATTATTAGAGAACTGTAAAGGTGATGTATCTGCGCAGTGGAAGGTAATAAATAACTTAACAAGTGGTTCGTCAAAGAAAATAGTTCAGCTAATTGAATTGCCAAACGGTGTATGCGTGAGCCTTCAGTCATTGCTGATAAGATAAACAATCACCTTATCGCAATCAAGTCTAGCCGTCCAGATGTTGTACATTCCAATACCCTTCCACCTCTACGTCCTTACTATCAACATTCTTTCTTTATAACTCAACCAGATGTAGATGAAATTAAGAGTATTGTTAAATTAATAAACATTTCTATTATTATTTCAACTCAACACTAGTATTATGTTTTGAACAATTGATTTTGTACATAACATGTACATGTGGGACAAAATTAATATATACTGTACATCTCAAATATAACCTTTCATTACCAACATATTTTCACTTTGACTAGAGAAGTGATTGAAAGGTGTGGGTCGAACCTATAAAGCAAATGCATGATTTTGTTATAGGTTATTATGGAGTCTATTACGGAACGTAAAACTGGTTGTCGTAAGACATGCTCTATGACTGGCTGTGATGTCAACCAAGCACGGTTCCCTGGACTACACTTTTTTAAATTCCCCGTCCCTAGACCAGCTGTTTGTGAACAGTGGATTGTGAATTGTGCCAATGAAGCACTCGATTCACTCCCTCAAACAGCCCTTAGGGCTAAAGTGGTATGTGAAAAACACTTTACGAAAGACAGTTTCACTAGTACATTGAAGACAAGGCTGAAATTAAATGCCATCCCAACGCGTCTACCATACCCTTCTTCACCAGTAACCCCTGTATCAACACCTGCTCATTCTGTTGAAACATCGTCAACTTCCCCCATTGCTAAGACACCAACCAAAACAAAGCGGTCTCTTTTTAAAAGCCCGATTCAAGACATTAGTACTCCAATATACAAAAAGTATAAAAGTTTAAAAGGTCGAAAATCAACACCTTATAAAAATAGGTCACCTGGAAGACAGAAGCTTTTGAAAAGGCTGAGAAATGCTTTGCAATCAAAAAAAAAGTTTCAGCAGGCACTTAAAAGAACTGAAAAAAAATCGCCAAACAGACCTACCGATTTGTTGTTAAGGACAATACAGTCCCGTTTGCCTGAAAAAGTGGCTTTGTTTGTTTCAATGCAGTTAAAGCATTCGGAAAAAAAAGTTCCATGGACAGAGGAAGAAAAGAAGCAAGCCCTAGCAATGAGGTACGCATACATTCAATAAAAAAAAATATATTGTTGGACCTTTAAAAGTTATACCTCATTTTAAAGGTCATTGTTTTTACAGTACAAAAGTGCAAACCTGAGGTCAAAAAGATGACCCATTCACAAAATACAGCGATTCAAAGAATTTAATGTCATATTACTAATTCTTATCAGTTATACGGCTATTTATTTAACAGTTTCAGGTCCCTGTTGCTGAGTATGTTATTGATTGTTAATAATCGTAACAAATGACTGCGTTATAAAAATAGATATGCTATTTAACTAAGATAAAAATAAGAAACGTTTATTAAAAACACTTTTGACAGTAGGTTTACCTAAAAATAGTTTAATAATATTATTATAATAATTTGTTACTTATTTTTGTCAAATTTAATTTCTCATATTCAGTTAGATAAATTATAGCTCTACGCAGCAATAGATCTTGCCTTAGTCTTCAGCAGTGTTAGTTATATAACATTACATTCTTTGAGAGGCTATATTTTCTGACTGAGTCATCCTTTTGATCTCAGGTTTGCACTCTTGTGTTTTACAAACAAAGACCTTTAAAATGAGGTATAGCTCGAGATAGGCTTACATTTAACATTTTTAAGACTTCCTTCATGTGCCATCCCCCTGGATATGCAAAAACAAGTAAAATATGTCCATGTGTTTAGTATAGCGACATGAACATAACTACAACGTTTCATTACCTTTCTTTTAATAGTTTTAAAATTAATAAATACATTCCAGACTTTATCCCAACCCTGACAAAAATTTTTTGAGTGGCTAAATTTTACAATAAAATGAAATTTATATTTTTATTGGTTTTTGTATGTTTCACCTTTGTTTCTCTACAACATAATTAATATGTATAACGTTACCAAGCACTTATAATTTTAATAATCCTATTATTGACCTTGGTAGTTTTTATTCCAAACAATGACAAACAGTATAAGAGTTAATCAGACATTTACTTGTTACAGTTAAATGTGCACAGACTATATTATAATTAGTTTGAATAAATCTTAATTTAGAAATTTATTTATTTTTAAACTTAGTTCATTGCTTAGGTACAAGTCTCCGGCCCTTTATGATCAGATGAGGAGTGATGGGTTTTCTCTGCCAAGTCCTACAACAATAGCTCGCTGGTTGCAGGTAAGCTTAAAAGCGATGAAGTCAATCAATAAATATTTTCCATGGCACTTAAATAATGTTAAATTAAAGTTTTTCTTGTATTAACTTTTGCATTTTTTTACACGTAACATGTCTATGTTTTTTTAATTATTGCTACTTGATATCAATTTTATTGTTAGGTTGTGGACTTAAGACCTGGAATGTGCAATGAAATCTTCCAATTGCTCAAATCGAAAGTGGAACATATGTCCTCATGGGAGAAGAATACAGTCATCATGTTTGATGAAATGTGTATTAAGTCAAGCCTTGAATATGACTCCAAAAGGGATTTAGTGGAAGGTAACTCAAATTAACTATCATTCTATGATATTCATTATGTTCTCATATTTAAGTCATATATGAAACAGCCTTTAAATTATCTACTCTACACACGCACGTACACGCGCACAGACAGTTAATTTGAAGACACCAAAAACACCAACGAACTGGACACCACCCACCCCCTTAACTTCAATAATAATTTATCAACAAGTTAGAGCATTGATTTAATATACAGATATATTGTCTGTATAGTAAAATCAATGGCTATAGTTGTAATTTGTAAAAAGTATTATTTTATTGTTTTAAACTATATTAACAGAATAAAGGAAATAAACTGTGTTTATTAACAACGCTAATTGAATTGATGTTTAGGTCTGTTGGATCTGGGAGAAATGGGAAGAAAACCACAGCCTGGATCTCACATTCTTCTGTTCATGGCACGCGGGCTCTTTAATAAATGGAAGATGCCCATAACATACTTTGTCACGAACAGCAATGTCCAGGCCAATTCAGTTTGCTTGCTGATTAAGCAAAACCTTACAACACTAACAGACATAGGGTTGAAAGTTAGGGCAGTTGTATGTGACCAAAGTTCTGTCAACCGGAAGGCCTTACATCTCCTTGGCATCACAAAATCCAAGCCCTATTTTACCACCGAGGGACAGAACATTTACTTCATCTACGATTTCCCACACATTATCAAATGTATTAGAAATAATTTTATGAAAGGAGTAATTCAATTTCAAACTTCTGAAGAAAAAGCCAATAATGACAAAACAACTACCGGGTCAGCGGATTGGCGACATGTTGTTTTATTATACAATACTGACATTTCATCGGAAACTGCCAGATCAACACGACTAACAGAAAGACATTTACATCCAAATTCGTTTCAAAAAATGTCTGTAAAACTTGCCACTCAAGTCTTCAGTCATTCTGTGAGCTCGGCAATGATTTCAGCAGCAGAAACAAATCAGTTGCCACCAGAAGCTAAGATTATTAAGACAAATTAAACAATATATTTGATTCGATGAACAGCTATGGCAAATTTCACCCTAACCCGAACAAATGCAGTATTTCAAATTCATGTAATGCCCATCTTAAAGTCCCCCTGGCAAACTTAAAAAGTGGTTTATTGTGGGTGAGGACTTGGAAGATAAAAAACAGTACAAGACGACCCCCGAGTTTCGATGGCATTGAGCACAGCCTCAATTCAACCATTCTCCTATGGAATAACTTGAAGGAAGATGGCGCAACTTTCCTTCTTACTGGACGGCTAAATCAAGACCCAATTGAAAATGAATTTTCAATTGCAAGACATAAATGCGGGTATGTACAATCTACTTTGCAATAATGTAACTGTAAATATTATTACAATTTATTTTATTTTTAATGACTTTATTGCGCCTATCAAACATTATTTTCATATCAGACATGACAACATGTCACATGACCATCGAATGGTTAAAAACAACGTTTAAAGAAGATTTATACTGAATTTAAAGCTTAATAGATTAATTTATTTGAGCGTAGTAAACTTATATTAAACCAATATTTGATTTTGTAATTAATAAGCTAGACCTAACAAGCATGCATTTCCAGGTACAATAGAAATCCATCAGCTCGTCTTTTTAGACAAAATATGAGACACCGAATTCAGGCAGCTCTTATGAAACCCCCAGCTGGAAGTAATTGTCAGCCTGATGATGATAATTTAT
Organism: Stictocephala bisonia; assembly: GCA_035578905.1. Classification (NCBI taxonomy): domain Eukaryota; kingdom Metazoa; phylum Arthropoda; class Insecta; order Hemiptera; family Membracidae; genus Stictocephala; species Stictocephala bisonia. Next base: position 440,865 of record JAQJVL010000611.1, on the reverse strand, counting down.
TGACCACTTCCATGACCATGACCATTCACGAACCGTCCACTAGCGTCCAGATAACGAAGTCTCCTGCTATTGAGAATGAAACACTGGCGCAACCGACAAGTGATGAAGACGATGAGGATTTTCTTAGGATTCCTGAGGATTTCCAAACAAAACAAAACTCACTAGAAATGTCTTCTATAAGGTAAGCATTTTGTTTTTGAACTAGTGAAGTGAATATTGTACCAAATTCCTTAAAATGAAATAGCAATGTAAAGCTGTTATATTCGTAGATTTTTAAAAGTTTGTTTGTTTTAGAATGTGGATGTATATTTTACAGATATTTCGCTGGCTACGCAGTTCGGGCTTGTTTAAAGCGGTACCAATGTAAAGACTGCGAGAAGCAACTGGTCCAGCAGCCTGATGTCTCGGTACCCACAACATCAGGTGACTTAACAAGACATAGGGAATATAACAGAAACGGCGACGACTCCTTTTGCTTATTGTATGTGAATGACCAAACAGCCAGAGCGGTCCACACAGCGCTGACTGTGGTCAACAAACATATGCATAAGTATGTCCACACAATTGGACTATTAAAAAAGATTCTACTAAAAGCCAAGCAAATAATTAACATGGAAGACACGCAATGGATGAGAACGTCCGACGAATGTCGTCAACACCGTAGTTTTATCCTAAAAAAAGTCATTTCAGCGAAGCTAAAAAGAAAGCTTCAGGAAATTTCTAAACATATGAGGCAGCCAGGAAGTAAAAATGACGGATTTTGGAGGAAAGTTCGAAACCTCTCCAATGATTAAAGTTCGTTCGGAAACGTCCAAGATGCACCTTAGCGTTATAAATAAACTTATAAAAATTATAATTTCGCTTACCACTCAAATTACTACGTATCATATAAAGTTTTATTTCTTAGACTTCACATTGTTACATTTTGCCATGGTTTAAAAATGGAGATAAAGAGAAAATATCTGCTGTATTGATGATTTCATAAATAGTGGCGGAGTCATAAAATGAAAAAGAAAAAAAACATACACACACACAATTCGACTGCGTTGCCGAAAATCCTGTAATACCTCACTCTCTATAATAAGTGTAATAAGTGTAAATAATATAATTTGTTTGACTTTTATTTATGTTTTTAACTGCAGATGTTTAGTATAAGTATGTTTGCCATTCATTTAAATGTTAATATTAATTACAATAATTTTTAATCATGTATAGCCTAAATAACTCCCCACAGATTTAGAGTTGAAGTGTTTGGCTATTAATAAAGAGCCCTGTTCTTCTAATTAGGATTAATTTAATTTACCTTATTTGAAAGTGTATGCTTATCATTAATATATATATTTGGTGGTGGCTTCAGTTTGAAACCATATTATTACAGTTAGGCCTATGCACAAAACCCAAAGTTACGTATTATTTTTTAACTATATTATTGTTAATTTGTAATAGTTATTTGTTTATATAGTTTTGTTAGTTCTGTTTTGTTAGTTGTTTATATAGTTGTTAGTTCAATGGAAACATATCACAACAGTGGAAAGTAATAAATAGTTTGACAGGAGATGCCTCAAACAAGAACATAGAGCGCATTGAGTTACAAGACGGAACAATCACGACAGACCCAGCGTTATCGCATACGAGATAAACAAATACCTTATCGCTGTCCAAGCCGACCGACCTCGTACAGTTCCCACATCGACTCTCCCACCTATTCGTTCTTATCCACAATCATTCTTTATAGAGTCAACTACTGTAAATGAAATAAAACAAATAGTGAAAAATTTTAAAAATAAAAATGAACAGGTTTTGATACGATTTGTGTTCATTTATTAAAATTCATTATAGACGAAATCGCTTCAGTACTGGTAATTAACGTCAGTTTTAGTACTGGCATTTTCCCTGAAATGTTGAAGTTAAGTTCAGTTGTTCCAATATTAAAGAAAAATAATTCTTTAATTTTAAAGATTAATTTAATTAATAAAAAATAATTATATTTTCAGGAATTTTAATATTGATATAACATAAAATGATTTTTTTTCTTGACTAGAAGCCATTGTCATGAAACACATGTACAACTCTCTTGTTCACGTTTTTGAATTATTTGTGTCAATAGTTTTAGATTATTTTTATACTTTAATTGAATTATATTTTCAGGAATTTTAATATTGATATAATATAAAATGATGTTTTTGTTTGTTTTGTTTTTGACTAAAAGCCATTGTCATAAAACACATGTACAACTCTCTTGTTCACGTTTTTGAATTATTTGTGTCTATAGTCTTAGATTATTTTTATACTTTAATTGAATTATATTTTCAGGAATGTAAACACTGCAGGGGGTGATTGTATGTCTTATATTATGCAATTATATGTATTGCTAGACTCATATGTTTAAATGTGTTTTAAATATATATTTTTTTCTTTAATAAAACTGGTCACATAACTCGATATAGTGGCCAGTTAATTTCCAAATAAGTACTATGTAAATGGATAATTGTCATTATTAGTTGGAAATAAATTCATTTCTTCATTTATTCTTGGCATTGTTTGTTCTGTATATTCTCACTTGTGTAAATAAGTCATATTCGAAGTGTTATAATTAAAAATGCCACAGAGTGCGGCTATAGTTTATTTTGTTATTATTTAGACTCTGTAGTAACACCAAACAATGAAATATTTTACAAACAATAATGTAATTACTTGGAACCAAAAAAATATGTTAATGTTAAAGACAGTAATAATAAAACAGACGTTTATAGTAAAAAGATAAATAATGCTATTTTAAATTAAATGCCTATACACAGATTGTCAGGCCATAAGATGAAAGCTATTTTTATCTTGTATAGAAGTAGATTAGTGGTTTTGTTATGATTTTTTCTAACCCTATCACGACATTTGAATCTAACCTGGGTTTTATATTTTGCCCAGTATTATTCTATATAAATATCATAGGCCTATTTCAATATTTATTTTGCCAAAGATATAAATAATGTCATATTTTTTAATATTTCACTATATTACATATTCCTGGAATATTTGCAGATTAATTTCTTAATTGAAATGGGAGTCATTGATTGGATTTGAAAACAATTTATTTTTTAATCAATTACCGAATACGAAAAAAATAATGATTGAGTCCAACAGTCGATTTAATCACCTAATCGATGGTTAAAATGCAACGAATAAAGATTTTTCAGATGGGCTATATAATATGAAAATGTTTACTTAAATCAGCAGTAATTATCGCCAGCATTGCCGATAAGTTAGTGGTCTATTCAAGTTTGTCTATTTACAAATACAAGGTGTGTTAATCATATAAATCAACATGGTGTTTTCATTTATTCAGTTATAAATATTTCTTTATTCAATTTGAATGTCAACTGAGTTTTACTGTAATAGTATCAACACAGTATTCTTTATTATTTGAAAGAGATGCAAGCAAATATAAAAACAGAGAACCCGGATAAACGTTGGCAATATGGAATAACGTAAACAATTATCTAAGCAGGATGTTGTTTGTGTGCGTGACCTGAGGAAGGAGAGGGCGGGGCGGCTGTCTGGAGAATGGGAGAGTGGGTTAAGGGGAGGGGAGGGCGGGGCGGCTGTCTGGAGAATTGGAGAGTGGGTTAAGAGGAGGGAAGTGAGAGAGAGACGGAAGAGCGTGCGAGAGAGAGAGAGGAAATAGGGCTATGCGCAGCGCAGCGTGGGGCCTCAAAACAGTTTTGGGGCCTCGCCACAACTCTCCCATATGGATGGAGTATCTCTTTATATAGTAAAATCAATGCTAATACTCTGTCCTCCAGGCTGAAGGCTTCACCGTGCAGGTGACCTCCTTTCATTTATTTCCCCCACCTCAGCAAATGTGTGAGCCCTGTGGCAGTGCTTCCAGTGACTGGGATTGGGGCTTTTAAAGTTTGTTGGGCTATTTATCATATTTGGTTTTAAAACTTTTTGGGGTGGGCATTCAGTTTAGATGGGTAATTTAGTTTTAATTGTTGTGATGTTTAATTTAATAAATTTTTAGCTGAATTTTATCAAAGAACGGGGCTCTTAGAATCTTAGTAACACTATTAATTTTAAAATTCAGAGCCGCCTTGCTATACCAGCATAATCTGGTGTAATTTATAAAATTTGTTACTATTATTTTGGTTTCTGAATTGGCAAACCTTTAAATTTTGTCTCCTAGGCCCCTTTCACACAGTTGTCATTTATAAATTTTAGATTCCGTTATTTCTTGATATAATAGTGGTGTTAATCGATTGTTCAAAAAAAATTATTACGCTTCATTGTTTTAATTTTAGTAATAGTTCACAAAATGAAACCAACTCAAATTTGTCTGTAAATGTTAGTCATAATGTTTTAGTGTTTTTGTCACTAAAATGTTTTTTGTTTTTTATTTGGCGACTAGACTGAAACCTAGACAACACAAACATTGAATCACCAATCAAGGAACATTTTAAAACTATGCTCACATTTCTTATATGAACGTTAAATTTTAAACTTGGCCATTACAAAAATTTAATGGATAATATTTTGAACGGCAGTTTTGTTATAAGGATTGTGTTAAATGCTTTACTAAAGCTTTTGAATTAAGAAAAATTAATAATTAATAAATATTCAACTATATAAATAGTACAATATATAGCAATAATAAAATGGTTCAAAATAAAATAACAGTCGTTGTCTTTTTTACAAAAAAATTAATATAAGATTGATATTATATTCGTGGTTTCGTGCAACGACGTGCATTATGTACAAGATGACTTATCTCAGCTGCAGGTAACCTTAATCCCCCGCCTGACGTTCATCCAGGGCGTGAATTTATAACAACGTTTGTGTTTTTACCCCGACGGAGTTGTGATATTTCACTGTTGTGTTTTAAACTATCAAGCTTAAAAGAGCAAATATTTACATTACAAACTGTGAGACAGTAGATAAGTTTCAATCTAAATTTAATGATAATATTTTGTACTCTTTAATCCAAAGACGTAGACGTCAAAACGTTTCTATAGATAGGCTGCATAGAAAACGACCTACCGAACGTGCGAGTGAGATGCAATGGTGGAAGTAAGACAGAGAACTACTCTTCCCCCACTGTGTAATTCCATTTAAAAGTTGTCGTCACAACCATGACGACAGAAGGCCGCGTGCTGGTGGCGCAATAGGATGAACCAATTATGTCATTATCAGCAGTGACCATTGGTTGGTTTTGTTAACACTAATGAATCAAGCTTAAAACGATTAATTAAATTCATTATTTAGTATTTAAAATAACATTCAATAGTATCAATAACACAATGAGTAATAATGTAAACAATAAAGAGCAATTAAACAAACTTGTACAGTTCATTAAAGTTATTTTTTTTAATTAAGCACTGTTGTGGAGGTTGAACATTTGAAATCCGAAGTTAGTTAAGCTCTTGAAGACAGACAGCTCAGGGGTGGAACGATTCCCCTCTGCTGCTGGAACCTCTACATGTGTGTGCATGACCCATACATCGGATCTTAGATGATATAGTTGCAGTATATCTATATTTATTTTATCTGTACGATTTAAACCTCTTATTGTAATATATGTTTTGATAAAAAAAAAAAAAAAATAAATAAATAAATAAAAAATAATAATGAAAAAAAGAAAAAAGCAGTATTACCATGTAACGTTAAAAATTATAGTCTGACATGTAGCCTTTACATACACAAACACTGGCACACACACACACACACACACACACACACACACACACACACACACACACACACACACACACACACACACACACACACACACACACACACACACACACACACACACACACACACACACACACACACACACACACACACACACACACACACACACACACACACACACACACGCACGCACGCACGCACGCAACCACGCACCAAGTATATAAAATAAAATAACAGTAAAAAAGGTAAATGTCAATCTCGGTAGCTATCCCAATGTTCAAAATCGTTCAACAGGAGTTGTCTTCGCCGGCGTTTACGCAACTGGAACTCTCTTTCGTGTATAAAGACACTAAGTGACTCAAGTAATTCGACTTATGTATACAATAATTTTTAATTAAATTAACTCGATAATTGCTCATCATTAAAGATGGTTTATTATTTTCCCTTTTAAAAAGTAAATGTCATTTTGTATCGTTTTTGCAACATCAAGAATTTGAGAACTTATTTAAATTTAAACTTTTTTGATTATTTTTTTAAATCGCAGTTTCTTGTCAGAAAGCTGACATTAGTTTCCAAACTGACCCAGCTACCTCCCACCCACACCCCTCCCCCACTTGTGTACTAACCACGGCAGTTTTTAAAAAAGCCATATGTTATATTATTATTTGTAATAATATAATCTTGAATTACTAATCTCTTAACCCTTACTATGTGATGTCATTTTAAGCTTAATTAAAAGATACTTTTTTTATACCAATCATCATTACAAAAATGTCTTTCAGAAGACTAAATTCGTGTGTGATGCACCATTATTGTTGCTTGTATGAAGTTTATCCATCTGGCTGTTACGTTCCACCTCTAATATATGAAAAATGTATTGAATTAATAATACAAGATTGAACATTTCTATAGTTTTATAATTTGAGGAGAGGTTGGCAACAAAAAAATAATCTACCTATTGAAAATTATTCATATCCTCTTTTGCAACCCGAGGAATTTCAATTAAAAAACATAGTATTATTATCATTTTGAAAGTGGAAATTTATTTTAAATTCAATTCCATAAGTTTCCGACGCATTAAGCAACTGATGGTCAAACGGCACTAAATTGTAAAAAAGTCAATCCAACCTAAGATTCGATTAAGCAACTGCTATTGCATTAATTTTAAAATACGGTAAATATATGGATTTGATTATATCACAGCCTAATTCCGTCAACAATTCTATATAATTTTTCATTCTAAAAAATATGTTTTTATATCTACTACAACTGGCTTGAGAGAAGATTGCTTTATCAAGCGATACATCAATACAGAATTAACATAATCTAGCGCCTTCTAGACATACTTACCTCACTTATCTATCATTTTAATAATCGTCCAATATATTTAGTATTACTTAAACTAAATTTATTTCAATGAAAATAAAATTAAGAAGTATAGATTTTAACTATGTGTTTGCTTAGAAATAAAGTTAGAACTATACACAAAATAATAAGTGGTTTAAAAATACAAATGAAATTGATCTAAAATAAAAATGAACACTATTTATTGTATAACTTTAATGACAAAAAAACTTGCTTTCCAAAGGCATGTTTTCTTTTTTGCTGTCATATATTTATTTTATACATATATATAAACCTGTACTGTTGTTTTATTACAGTTTTATACATATTACTGGTTTTCTTAATATGTTAACCATATATTTTTCTAGCTAATGTATAAAAAGATAAAAATCGTGACTATGCATTTATTGACTTATTGCTTACAACAGGGGAATGGTGGGGGGGGGGGTTCAACTGTATCCAAAGCTCCATACATATTCATGGAAGTGCCCACATCCAATGTATGCCATTAGTGACTCCATCATTTCCTTCCGACCTCCCCTCCACTACGTGTCACCTTATAACAGTTTTAAAGCTGTTAAGAGCCATGTAATAATTCAATTAGTGTTCAGCTTTGGTTTCATTTTGTATGAATTTTCACAGTTTGTGAATATTTAATTAAATAAGTCATGTGTTAGAGCTTTTTATATTCATTTCGACTTAGCCTGGCTGTACGTAGCACCCTAAATTATTTAAAATACAATTACAAACGTTAATTCTTACAATTCATTTATTTTCTCAATATATTTTAAGATTTGAAATCACAGAGTTCATGGGACATTGCACATCTGGTACTAGTATCAAGTTGGGGACATGAGCTTGTTCTAAGGCTATTATAGGCTGTTCAACAATAAAATTAAACCAATTGAACGTTTTACAATGGCTTGGATTATTTTATCTCATAAAAAATAAACCCAAATAAACGTTCGTTTTGCTGACAGAACATGTATATATATATATATATTAATTTATTTATATTTAAATTACGTTAACACATATCAAAGGAGTCTTCCTAACATCACAACTTCATAAGCTCTTTAAACTAAACTATCATTTAACTAACATTGGTAACATAAGTTCAATATGTACAGGATAAACAGAGTTCAAAGAAAACAATATTTCACGTTGTTTATCACTATCAGCAATACAGGAGTTGATAGTGGAAACATAATATACGACGTTGTGCATCTTTTCAGATGAAGATAGAAAGCGTTGTCAGCTGTAATTGTACTGAAATTTGCTCGGTGGACAAAGTACAGTTTGAAGTTTATTGGGTAATCACACCTTAGATATTGTTCAGGCCCAATACAACCAAGACAAGGAAGATACCCTAACCTGTAAACTTTATCCTGCTGCTAAAATGTTATGACATTAACATATATGCTGTCTAAATACTTAGATCAAACGTGACTTTTTTTACTACTACAACAACTCCATTATTTATCGACCAATTTTAACATTTGAATTCAAAAGGTTCGTCGCTATTCATAGTTGTTCATAGATATTAATTTGTCGACACTTTCATCCTGAAGGGCGCGAGAAGTGTGTTTTTGGTATATAAATGATATAACTTGCTGTTGTTGCTCTTATCCTTACTTTATTTCAATCTGTCTGCAAAATGTAAATTTATTTCAATATTACATATTTTTAGTAGAGAATATTGTTTACAATCGGCCAATTTATACGGCTCTCGTACAGATTAATTATCAGGAATTCATGAGAATAAAATTAGTAACAGTCCTTACTTACTTAAAAACCCTAAAATTACAAAATACTTCAGACAATAATAATTATAAGCAATTAATTTCCATAAAACACCCTTTTGCAAAATATTTGGAAATCAATTGAAACATTTTCTTTTGACGTTGAACTCCCGAACGTGGATTGTCTAACAGGCTTTTCCCATTATAATAATTACACGGTAAGCCCCGTGTAATCACGCCTTCGAAAAGGGCGATTACACACGTCGCAGGTGGGAATTAATCATAAGTGCAAAACAGAGGGATGTTGACACGTACATGCACTGTAAACGAACCTGTTAGTACAACTATGTCACAGACACACGTTGTACACATGTGAATGATGAGGAATGTGTGTTATGGTATGCATCAGTAAACACTGTACATGAACCTGTTAGTACAACTATGTCACAGACACACGTTGTACACATGTGAATGTATGATGAGTAATGTGTCATGTGTGTTATGGTATGCAGCAGTAAACACTGTACACGAACCTGTTAGTACAACTATGTCACAGACACACGTTGTACACATGTGAATGTATGATGAGGAATGTGTCATGTGTGTTATGGTACGCAGCAGTAAACACTGTACATGAACCTGTTAGTACAACTATGTCACAGACACACGTTGTACACATGTGAATGTATGATGAGTAATGTGTCATGTGTGTTATGGTATGCAGCAGTAAACACTGTACACGAACCTGTTAGTACAACTATGTCACAGACACACGTTGTACACATGTGAATGTATGATGAGTAATGTGTCATGTGTGTTATGGTATGCAGCAGTAAACACTGTACACGAACCTGTTAGTACAACTATGTCACAGACACACGTTGTACACATGTGAATGTATGATGAGGAATGTGTCATGTGTGTTATGGTACGCAGCAGTAAACACTGTACACGAACCTGTTAGTACAACTATGTCACAGACACACGTTGTACACATGTGAATGTATGATGAGTAATGTGTCATGTGTGTTATGGTACGCAGCAGTAAACACTGTACATGAACCTGTTAGTACAACTATGTCACAGACACACGTTGTACACATGTGAATGTATGATGAGGAATTTGTCATGTGTGTTATGGTATGCATCAGTAAACACTGTACATGAACCTGTTAGTACAACTATGTCACAGACACACGTTGTACACATGTGAATGTATGACGAGGAATGTGTCATGTGTGTTATATTTTGCAGCAGTAAACACTGTACATGAACCTGTTAGTACAACTATGTCACAGACACACGTTGTACACATGTGAATGTATGACGAGGAATGTGTCATGTGTGTTATGGTATGCAGCAGTAAACACTGTACATGAACCTGTTAGTACAACTATGTCACAGACACACGTTGTACACATGTGAATGTATGACGAGGAATGTGTCATGTGTGTTATGGTATGCAGCAGTAAACACTGTACATGAACCTGTTAGTACAACTATGTCACAGACACACGTTGTACACATGTGAATGATGAGGAATGTGTGTTATGGTATGCATCAGTAAACACTGTACATGAACCTGTTAGTACAACTATGTCACAGACACACGTTGTACACATGTGAATGTATGATGAGTAATGTGTCATGTGTGTTATGGTATGCAGCAGTAAACACTGTACATGAACCTGTTAGTACAACTATGTCACAGACACACGTTGTACACATGTGAATGTATGACGGGGAATGTGTCATGTGTGTTGTAGTATGCAGCAGTAAACACTGTACACGGACCTGTTAGTACAACTATGTCACAGACACACGTTGTACACATGTGAATGTATGATGAGTAATGTGTCATGTGTGTTATGGTATGCAGCAGTAAACACTGTACACGAACCTGTTAGTACAACTATGTCACAGACACACGTTGTACACATGTGAATGTATGACGAGGAATGTGTCATGTGTGTTGTAGTATGCAGCAGTAAACACTGTACACGAACCTGTTAGTACAACTATGTCACAGACACACGTTGTACACATGTGAATGTATGATGAGTAATGTGTCATGTGTGTTATGGTATGCAGCAGTAAACACTGTACATGAACCTGTTAGTACAACTATGTCACAGACACACGTTGTACACATGTGAATGTATGATGAGTAATGTGTCATGTGTGTTATGGTATGCAGCAGTAAACACTGTACATGAACCTGTTAGTACAACTATGTCACAGACACACGTTGTACACATGTGAATGTATGTTGAGGAATGTGTCATGTGTGTTGTAGTATGAATCAGTAAACACTGTACATGAACCTGTTAGTACAACTATGTCACAGACACACGTTGTACACATGTGAATGTATGTTGAGGAATGTGTCATGTGTGTTGCAGTACACATGTGAATGTATGAATAGGAATGTGTCATGTGTGTTGCAGTATGCAGCAGTAAACAATCCGTGTATTTTTACGGAAATAAATCCTTACCATCTTTAAGAAGAATTAGCTAATATAGTGTCTGTAAAATATCAAAACCCAAGCCTTGATATGTGTCCACCTTCTCCCCCTAGTAGGAATTCTTTCTACATATAAGTAACTTTTTAATAACTTGCAGACGCAACCTATTATTGTAAAATCATCCCTCGTCATGCTAAATGTCTTTTATGCTATTAAACAGACAGGGTATAGTTATTAACTAACAAATCAAAGAAAATTAGTTTCTTGAAAAACTGCTCTAGTTTTTGTTTATATAAAATAAACTATCTATTTTTTTAAATAAACAACTCTAAAGGCTTTTCTATTTGTATTTTCAACGTTTTATAAGTATACAGTTCAAATCCAGGAAACTTTTAGTCTAAAAACAAATATAACATTCTTTTAATACAAAATTTAGTTATTTAACAACAAATAAACATTCTATAATTAAAATGAAATTTCAGTTTTAATAATTTTAATTAGATCAAACAATTAAATGGGCAGTTAACTCATATCATTCATTGTCTATCGATGTAAATAAGTTGGAAAAAAATGGATGAACATTAATATTTTGTATGGAATGTTTGTCCAGTAAAAAGTAAAAAACGAGATAGAGCTAACGTTGATATTATAAGACCAACAGTATGTATTTTGCGTTGAGAGCTACAAAGATCTGGAAGGAAGGGGGGGGGGAGATTTTACCGCTTCTTATGCCTAAGGATGACGTTAGCGATGGGAGAATGTCAATATATCCTAGAAACAAAACCCTAAGTCGCCATTAATAACTTCATATACTGATGAATTAACAAATTAAATACAAAAATATTAAAGTAACTAATTCAAGGACACATTAGGCTATAAAACCATTTTTAATTCAAGAGCATTAATAATGTTAGTAATAATATGAATATAAATAAATAATTACATAAAACCTCGTCGTGTCAATTCTTAGATTTTTACTGATAAAATTCTGATCATCCAGTTATAAGTACCCAGTTCTAAACCAAGGAACTTTTACTCCAAAAAAACAAATAGAACAAAAACAGATGAACTTTCTATAATTTACAAGTAATTTCAGTTTTAATAATATGAATTAAATCAAATAAATATATGGGCAGTAACACATATCATTGTATATCGATGTAAATAAGATGCCTTTCATTTTGAGAAGCAACTTCGTCGTTCTATAAGGACATTTTTACATTAGTCGAGATTATAAGTCTATCATTTCGACGTAGATCGTACTTAATCCAAGTGTTAAACCCAAAATCGTTTCCATTTAGAACAAGAAATGTCTGAGGTTTACCGACTACGTTTAATTAATGTCACTATTTAGAATCACTAATCAGTAACCAAAATATGGATTCCAGCGATTGGTGAGAGTTTCAATAATGAGATAACACAGTTGAATATGTAAAAATCGTGTTTTACAGCTTGACCTCTGTTATAAGGGCAAAACCAATACTCACCCTGGGATTTGAGGGGGGGGCGGAAATATTATTACGATAATAATGTTTTACAAATGTATTAAAGTAAGCAGTTTATACACTTTGTTCATTCAGAATTATTTACAAAATTTAAATTGCCACATGACCTTCCAGATACATATTTTTATAAGAATTTATTGGTTTTAATTATGTTTAGTTTTATGACCACCTCTTTGCATATTAAGTGGTCATACGGCTATATTCAAATCACCCCTTAACTCCCGCCGTGAACCAAACTTCACTCGTAAAGTGTTTTAGAGATATGTAACATGGTAACATTAATTGGATGCTTATATCCTGTTGAATATTCAACATACAAGAACACCTTTTAAAGGCAAAAGATGAGCGAGTTGCAGTTCTACAACGAAATTTTATAATATGCTGTCCTAAGAAATTACTTTACGTTTAGTTCTACCGTGGTTTTAGTTTAATTATTGATAAGTTGATGTTCCTAAATTAGATATAGATTTTTCAGTGCTACGTGAGTTGTTTTTAGGAAAATTTAATTAATATCTGTCTTTTTTATCAAGAGAGTAGTTATAAAATATGAAACTCACATTGATACTATCATATTTATAAAAATTAAGGGATTGAAAACTGTAATTAGTTTGATGACGTTCGTTCTAACATCAGCCATATTTTTTTATGAGAGAAGAAATATTATATTTTCCGAGGTATTGCAATAGAATAATCTTGAATGTGATTTAAAATTATCTTGAATATATGAGGTCAAATTAGATTATAAATGTAATGGAAAAATTAATTGGAATGTCGTTATGTTTAAATTAAAATACAGGTATTTTTAAGGCCACAAAGTTAGTAAAAGTGTACTAACTAGGCGAACCACTTCATTATAGAGATACGGGCGAATATGAGCGGTGAATGAGTGTGATTAGTATAGATGAACGAGTTTATTCATTGTTACTATCTGAGTTCTACTTAGCTTAGAAAGGATTATTTATTATTATCCCAAGACAACTATGGGACCCACAGCTTTACGTGGAATCCGAACCACGTAGTGTTGGTCTGATTTTGACAGCTAACTGACAAGTCTAACACTCAGATCCCTTCCCTAGACAACACCTTAATATGAGCGGTGAATGAGTGTGATTAGTGTAGATGAACGAGTGTAGTCATTGTTACTATCTGAGTTCTACTTAGCTTAGAAAGGATTATTTATTATTAGCCCAAGGCAACTATGGGACTAACAGCTTTACGTGGAATCCGAACCACGTAGTGTTGGTCTGACTTTCAGCTAACTGACAAGTCTTCCCTAGACTCAGTTCTAACGCTCTAACACTCAGTTCTCTTCCCTAGACAACACCTTAATATGAGCGGTGAATGAGTGTGATTAGTGTAGATAACGGTTCTCTTAATACCGTGTCGGTATTAAGAGAACCGAGAATGGAACCTATCGCCTAGACTCTCCCAAACACTTTGTCCAAGTAGGTGGGTTACAGCACTACGCCACCAGAGCCGACTGCGCGGAATATATCCATGATTAGGATAACTCATTCTTTGAGTCACGTGTTTGACAAACCCACACATGCAGAGTTTAATTTAACCAATTATATAATGTTTAATATATTTACTTGGAGAAATGATTTTTTCATCACTATTCTTTACAAAGGTTCAAACAAAACTATGGCATTTATTTTTACTGGCATTTGGTTAAGGCATTCTGAGGTTTGATTAGGTTTACAATAATTGAAACAATATGTTATTTAGAATGTGAGGTAGTTAGTTAGTGATAAACCTTATCAGTAGCAGATGTAGAATGTGTTAAACATTCACAATACGCATTCCCTTAACGTGTATAAGACACCACCTTTACCTGTGACACTTGATCTATACACGACTATGAAACAAGTACCGGTGAATGTGTATCTGCAAGTCTGTCAACCGTGAATTCACTAACGCTACACTTACGACACCTTGTTAGACAGATTATTTGTTCAAACTTGTCGTGCAAACTAACTAGGACATAACCGATAGAACCCATCCTATTAGCAAGCTGCACTAGATAAATGGAATTGTGTGGAACTCTAAGAGACTTAATTGCATAAAAGTGAGTTAATTTTAGTACACATTTATGCTGAGTTTTATGTAATTAAAAACCCTAAACGCCATTAATATTAAGTGACTGTTTTACTTGGAATGCCATTTATACAAAATGAAAAAATATTAAGTGTTTTAACGTCCTATAGTGTGGATACTAAGAACCATATGTAACCCAGCTAGTTGGGGGAGAGTACTCTACATATCGACACAACGTCCTACAGCATGGATACTAGCAAGCATATGTAACCAAGTTACTTGGGGGACAGTACTCTACATATCGACACAACGTCCTATGGTGTGGATACTAACAACCATATGCAACCCAGCTACTTGGGGGACAGTACTCTACATATCGACACAACGTCCTATGATGTGGATACTAAGAACCATATGTAACCCAGCTACTTGGGGGAGAGTACTCTACATATCGACACAACGTCCTACAGCATGGATACTAGCAAGCATATGTAACCTAGCTACTTGGGGGATAGTACTCTACATATCGACACAACGTCCTATGATGTGGATACTAAGAACCATATGTAACCCAGCTACTTGGGGGAGAGTACTCTACATATTGACACAACGTCCTACAGCATGGATACTAGCAAGCATATGTAACCAAGTTACTTGGGGGACAATACTCTACATATCGACACAACGTCCTATAGTGTGGATACTAAGAACCATATGTAACCCAGCTACTTGGGGGAGAATACTCTACATATCGACACAAACGTCCTACAGCATGGATACTAGCAAGCATATCTAACCAAGTTACTTGGGGGAGAGTACTCTACATATCGACACAACGTCCTATGGTGTGGATACTAAGAACCATATGTAACCCAGCTACTTGGGGGAGAGTACGCTACATATCGACACAACGTCCTACAGCATAGATACTAGCAAACATATGTAACCAAGCTACTTGGGGGACAGTACTCTTCATATCAACACGACGTCCTATGGTGTGGATACTAACAACCATATGTAACCCAGCTACTTGGGGGACAGTACTCTTCATATCGACACGACGTCCTATGGTGTAAATACTAACAACCATATGTAACCAAGCTACTTGGGGGACAGTACTCTTCATATCGACACAAGGTCCTTTGGTGTCGATACTAACAACCATATGTAACCCAGCTACATGGGGGGCAGTACTCTACATATCGAAACAACGTCCTATGATGTGGATACTAAGAACCATATGTAACCATATGTAACAGTACTCTTCATATCGACACGACGTCCTATGGTGTGGATACTAACAACCATATGTAACCCAGCTACTTGGGGGACAGTACTCTTCATATCGACACGACGTCCTATGGTGTAAATACTAACAACCATATGTAACCAAGCTACTTGGGGGACAGTACTCTTCATATCGACACAAGGTCCTTTGGTGTCGATACTAACAACCATATGTAACCCAGCTACTTGGGGGACAGTACTCTACATATCGAAACAACGTCCTATGATGTGGATACTAAGAACCATATGTAACCCAGCTACTTGGGGGAGAGTACTCTACATATCGACACAACGTCCTACAGCATGGATACTAGCAGGCATATGTAACCCAGCTAGTTGGGGGAGAGTACGCTACATATTGACACAACGTCCTATGGTGTGTATACTAACTACCATATGTAACCCAGCTAGTTTGAGGAGAGTACTGTATATATCGACACAAGGTCCTACAGCATGGATACTATCAAGCATACGTAACCCAGCTACTTGGGGGAGAGTACACTACATATCGACACAACGTCCTATGATGTGGATACTAAGAACCATATGTAACCCAGCTACTTGGGGGAGAGTACTCTACATATCGACACAAACGTCCTACAGCATAAATACTAGCAAGCATATGTAACCAAGTTACTTGGGGGACAATACTCTACATATCGACACAACGTCCTATGGTGTGGATACTAAGAACCATATGTAACCCAGCTACTTGGGGGAGAGTACGCTACATATCGACACAACGTCCTACAGCATAGATACTAGCAAACATATGTAACCAAGCTACTTGGGGGACAGTACTCTTCATATCGACACGACGTCCTATGGTGTGGATACTAACAACCATATGTAACCCAGCTACTTGGGGGACAGTACTCTTCATATCGACACGACGTCCTATGGTGTAAATACTAACAACCATATGTAACCAAGCTACTTGGGGGACAGTACTCTTCATATCGACACAAGGTCCTTTGGTGTCGATACTAACAACCATATGTAACCCAGCTACTTGGGGGACAGTACTCTACATATCGACACAAAGTCCTATGATGTGGATACTAAGAACCATATGTAACCCAGCTACTTGGGGGAGAGTACTCTACATATCGACACAACGTCCTACAGCATGGATACTAGCAAGCATATGTAATCCAGCTAGTTGGGGGAGAGTACGCTACATATCGACACAACGTCCTATGGTGTGGATACTAACTACCATATGTAACCCAGCTAGTTTGAGGAGAGTACTCTATATATCGACACAAGGTCCTACAGCATGGATACTATCAAGCATATGTAACCCAGCTACTTGTGGGAGAGTACACTACATATCGACACAACGTCCTATGATGTGGATACTAAGAACCATATGTAACCAAGTTACTTGGGTGACAGTACTCTTTATATCGACACAACGTCCTATGGTGTGGATACTAACAACCATATGTAAATCAGCTAGTTGGGGGAGAGTACTCTACATATCGACAGAACGTCCTATAGTGTGGATACTAAGAACCAGATGTAACCCAGCTATTTGGCGGACAGTACTCTACATATCGACACAACGTCCTATGGTGTGGATACTAACAACCATATGTAAACCAACTAGTTGGTGGAGAGTACTCTACATATCGACACAACGTCCTATAGTGTGGATACTAAGAACCATATGTAACTCAGCTAGTTGGGGGAGAGTACTCTACATATCGACGCAACGTCCTATGGTGTGGATACTAACTACCATATGTAACCCAGCTAGTTTGAGGAGAGTACTCTATATATCGACACAAGGTCCTACAGCATAGATACTATCAAGCATATGTAACCCAGCTACTTGGGGGAGAGTACACTACATATCGACACAACGTCCTATGATGTGGATACTAAGAACCATATGTAACCAAGTTACTTGGGTGACAGTACTCTTCATATCGACACAACGTCCTATGGTGTGGATACTAAGAACCTTATGTAACCCAGCTAGTTGGGGGAGAGTACTCTACATATCGACAGAACGTCCTATGTTGTGGATACTAAGAACCATATGTAACCCAGCTATTTGGGGGACAGTACTCTACATATCGACACAACATCCTATGGTGTGGATACTAACAACCATATGTAACCCAGCTAGTTGGTGGAGAGTATTCTACATATCGACACAACGTCCTATTGTGTGGATACTAAGAACCATATGTAACTCAGCTAGTTGGGGGAGAGTACTCTACATATCGACACAACTCCCTACAGCGTGGATACTAGCAAGCATATGTAAACCAGCTACTTGGGGGACAGTACTCTTCGTATCGACACGACGTCCTATGGTGTGGATACTAACAACCATATGTAACCCAGCTAGTTGGGGGAGAGTACTCTACATATCGACACAACGTCCTACAGCATGGATACTAGCAAGCATATGTAACCAAGTTACTTAGGGGACAGTACTCTACTTTTCGACACAACGTCCTATGGTGAGGATACTAACAACCATATGTAACCCAGCTACTTGGGGGAGAGTACTCTACATATCGACACGACGTCCTTTGGTGTGGATACTAACAACCATATGTAACCCAGCTACTTGGGGAAAAGTACTCTACATATCGACACAACGTCCTATGGTGTGGATACTAACAACCATATGTAACCCAGCTACTTGGGGGAGAGTACTCTACATATCGACACAACGTCCTATGGTGTTGATACTAACAACCATATGTAACCAAGGTAGTTGGGGGAGAGTACACTACATATCGACACAACGTCCTATGGTGTGGATACTAACAACCATATGTAACCTAGCTACTTGGGGGACAGTACTCTACATATCGACACAACGTCCTATGGTGTGGATACTAACAGCCATATGTAACCCAGCTTCTTGGGGGAGAATACTCTAGATATCGATACAACGTCCTATGGTAAGGATACTTAAAACTATATGTAACCCAGCTACTTGGGAGAGAGTACTCTACATATCGACACAACGTCCTATGGTGTGGATACTAGCATATGTAATCAAGCTACGTGGAGGACAGTACTCTACATATCGACACAACGTCCTATGGTGTGGATACTAGCATATGTAACCAAGCTACCTGGAGGACAGTACTCTACATATCGACACGACGTCGTATGTGTGGATATTAGCAAGCATATGTAACCCAGCTACTTGGGGGAGAGTACTCTACATATGGACACAACGTCCTATGGTGTGGATACTAACAACCATATGTAACCCAGCTACTTGGGGGAGGGTATCTACATATCGACACAAAGTCCTATGGTGTGGATACTAGCATATGTAACCAAGCTATCTGGAGGACAGTACTCTACATATTGACATTATGTCCTATGGTGTGGATACTAGCAAGCATATGTAACCCAGCTACTTGTGGGACAGTACTCTTCGTATCGACACGACGTCCTATAGTGTGAATACTAACAACCATATGTAACCCAGCTACTTGTGGGAGAGTACTCTACATATCGACAAAACGTCCTACAGCGTGGATACTAGCAAGCATATGTAACCAAGCCACTTGGGGGACAATACTCTTCGTATCGACACGACGTCCTATGGTGTGGATACTAGCATATTTAACCAAGCTACCTGGAGAACAGTATTCTACATATTGACACAACGTCCTATGGTGTGGATACTAGCAAGCATATGTAACCCAGCTACTTGGGGGAGAGTAATCTACATATCGACAAAACAACCTACAGCGTGGATACTAGCAAGCATATGTAACCCAGCTACTTGGGGGGCAGTACTCTTTGTATCGACACGACGTCCTATGGTGTGGATACTAGCATATGTAACCAAGCTACCTGGAGGACAGTACTCTACATATTGACACAACGTCCTATGGTGTGGATACTAGCAAGCATATATAACTCAGCTACTTGGATGATAGTACTCTACATATCAACACAACGTCCTATGGTGTGGATACTAACAAGCATATGTAACCTAGCTACTTGGGGGACAGTACTCTACATATCGACACAACGTCCTATGGTGTGGATACTAACAGCCATATGTAACCCAGCTACTTGGGGGACAGTACTCTTCGTATCGACACGACGTCCTATGGTGTAAATACTAACAACCATATGTAACCCAGCTACTTGGGGGACAGTACTCTACATATCGACACAAAGTCCTATGATGTGGATACTAAGAACCATATGTAACCCAGCTACTTGGGGGAGAGTACTCTACATATCGACACAACGTCCTACAGCATGGATACTAGCAAGCATATGTAATCCAGCTAGTTGGGGGAGAGTACGCTACATATCGACACAACGTCCTATGGTGTGGATACTAACTACCATATGTAACCCAGCTAGTTTGAGGAGAGTACTCTATATATCGACACAAGGTCCTACAGCATGGATACTATCAAGCATATGTAACCCAGCTACTTGTGGGAGAGTACACTACATATCGACACAACGTCCTATGATGTGGATACTAAGAACCATATGTAACCAAGTTACTTGGGTGACAGTACTCTTCATATCGACACAACGTCCTATGGTGTGGATACTAACAACCATATGTAAATCAGCTAGTTGGGGGAGAGTACTCTACATATCGACAGAACGTCCTATAGTGTGGATACTAAGAACCATATGTAACCCAGCTATTTGGCGGACAGTACTCTACATATCGACACAACGTCCTATGGTGTGGATACTAACAACCATATGTAAACCAACTAGTTGGTGGAGGGTACTCTACATATCGACACAACGTCCTATAGTGTGGATACTAAGAACCATATGTAACTCAGCTAGTTGGGGGAGAGTACTCTACATATCGACACAACGTCCTATGGTGTGGATACTAACTACCATATGTAACCCAGCTAGTTTGAGGAGAGTACTCTATATATCGACACAAGGTCCTACAGCATGGATACTATCAAGCATATGTAACCCAGCTACTTGGGGGAGAGTACACTACATATCGACACAACGTCCTATGATGTGGATACTAAGAACCATATGTAACCAAGTTACTTGGGTGACAGTACTCTTCATATCGACACAACGTCCTATGGTGTGGATACTAAGAACCATATGTAACCCAGCTAGTTGCGGGAGAGTACTCTACATATCGACAGAACGTCCTATGGTGTGGATACTAAGAACCATATGTAACCCAGCTATTTGGGGGACAGTACTCTACATATCGACACAACGTCCTATGGTGTGGATACTAACAACCATATGTAACCCAGCTAGTTGGTGGAGAGTATTCTACATATCGACACAACGTCCTATTGTGTGGATACTAAGAACCATATGTAACTCAGCTAGTTGGGGGAGAGTACTCTACATATCGACACAACTCCCTACAGCGTGGATACTAGCAAGCATATGTAAACCAGCTACTTGGGGGACAGTACTCTTCGTATCGACACGACGTCCTATGGTGTGGATACTAACAACCATATGTAACCCAGCTAGTTGGGGGAGAGTACTCTACATATCGACACAACGTCCTACAGCATGGATACTAGCAAGCATATGTAGCATGGATACTAGCAAGCATATGTAACCAAGTTACTTAGGGGACAGTACTCTACTTTTCGACACAACGTCCTATGGTGAGGATACTAACAACCATATGTAACCCAGCTACTTGGGGGAGAGTACTCTACATATCGACACGACGTCCTATGGTGTGGATACTAACAACCATATGTAACCCAGCTACTTGTGGGAGAGTACTCTACATATTGACACAACGTCCTATGGTGTGGATACTAACAACCATATGTAACCCAGCTACTTGGGGGAGAGTACTCTACATATCGACACAACGTCCTATGGTGTTGATACTAACAACCATATGTAACCAAGGTAGTTGGGGGAGAGTACACTACATATCGACACAACGTCCTATGGTGTGGATACTAACAACAATATGTAACCTAGCTACTTGGGGGACAGTACTCTACATATCGACACAACGTCCTATGGTGTGGATACTAACAGCCATATGTAACCCAGCTACTTGGGGGAGAATACTCTAGATATTGATACAACGTCCTATGGTAAGGATACTTAAAACTATATGTAACCCAGCTACTTGGGAGAGAGTACTCTACATATCAACACAACGTCCTATGGTGTGGATACTAGCATATGTAACCAAGCTACGTGGAGGACAGTACTCTACATATCGACACAACGTCCTATGGTGTGGATACTAGCATATGTAACCAAGCTACCTGGAGGACAGTACTCTACATATCGACACGACGTCGTATGTGTGGATATTAGCAAGCATATGTAACCCAGCTACTTGGGGGAGAGTACTCTACATATGGACACAACGTCCTATGGTGTGGATACTAACAACCATATGTAACCCAGCTACTTGGGGGAGGGTATCTACATATCGACACAAAGTCCTATGGTGTGGATACTAGCATATGTAACCAAGCTATCTGGAGGACAGTACTCTACATATTGACATTATGTCCTATGGTGTGGATACTAGCAAGCATATGTAACCCAGCTACTTGTGGGACAGTACTCTTCGTATCGACACGACGTCCTATAGTGTGAATACTAACAACCATATGTAACCCAGCTACTTGTGGGAGAGTACTCTTCGTATCGACACGACGTCCTATAGTGTGAATACTAACAACCATATGTAACCCAGCTACTTGTGGGATAGTACTCTACATATCGACAAAACGTCCTACAGCGTGGATACTAGCAAGCATATGTAACCAAGCCACTTGGGGGACAATACTCTTCGTATCGACACGACGTCCTATGGTGTGGATACTAGCATATTTAACCAAGCTACCTGGAGAACAGTATTCTACATATTGACACAACGTCCTATGGTGTGGATACTAGCAAGCATATGTAACCCAGCTACTTGGGGGAGAGTAATCTACATATCGACAAAACAACCTACAGCGTGGATACTAGCAAGCATATGTAACCCAGCTACTTGGGGGGCAGTACTCTTTGTATCGACATGACGTCCTATGGTGTGGATACTAGCATATGTAACCAAGCTACCTGGACGACAGTACTCTACATATTGACACAACGTCCTATGGTGTGGATACTAGCAAGCATATATAACTCAGCTACTTGGATGATAGTACTCTACATATCAACACAACGTCCTATGGTGTGGATACTAACAAGCATATGTAACCTAGCTACTTGGGGGACAGTACTCTACATATCGACACAACGTCCTATGGTGTGGATACTAAGAGCCATATGTAACCCAGCTACTTGGGGGAAAGTACTCTTCGTATCGACACGACGTCCTATGGTGTGGATACTAACAAGCATATGTAACCTAGCTACTTGGGGGACAGTACTCATCGTATTGACACGACGTCCTATGGTGTGGATACTAACAACCATATGTAACCCAGCAACTTGGGGGACAGTACTGTACATATCGACAAAACGTCCTACAGCGTGGATACTAGCAAGCATATGTAACCCAGCTACTTGGGGGACAGTACTCTTCGTATCGACACGACGTCCTATGGTGTGGATACTAGCATATGTAACCAAGCTACTTGGAGGACAGTACTCTACATATTGACACAACGTCCTATGGTGTGGATACTAGCAAGCATATATAACCCAGCTACTTGGATGATAGTAATCTACATATCAACACAACGTCCTATGGTGTGGATACTAACAAGCATATGTAACCTAGCTACTTGGGGAACAGTACTCTTCGTATCGACACGACGTCCTATGTTGTGGATACTAACAAGCATATGTAACCTAGCTACTTGGGGGACAGTACTCTTCGTATCGACACGACGTCCTATGGTGTGGATACTAGCAAGCATATGTAACCTAGCTACTTGGGTGATAGTACTCTATATATCAACACAACGTCCTATGGTGTGGATACTGACAAGCATATGTAACCCAGCTACTTGGTGGACAGTACTCTTCGTATCGACACGACGTCCTATGTTGTGGATACTAACAACCATATGTAACCCAGCTACTTGGGGGAGAGTACTCTACATATCGACACAACGTCCTATGGTGTTGATACTAACAACCATATGTTACCAAGGTAGTTGGGGAAGAGTACACTACATATCGACACAACGTCCTATGGTGTGGATACTAACAACCATATGTAACCTAGCT
Organism: Stictocephala bisonia; assembly: GCA_035578905.1. NCBI lineage: Eukaryota > Metazoa > Arthropoda > Insecta > Hemiptera > Membracidae > Stictocephala > Stictocephala bisonia. Next base: position 416,613 of record JAQJVL010000611.1, on the reverse strand, counting down.
ACTTAAGGGAGAGTAGTCTACATATTGACACAACGTCCTATGGTGTGGATAATAACAAGCATATGTAACCCAGCTACTTGGGGGACAGTACTCTACATATCGACACAACGTCCTATGGTGTGGATACTAACAAACATATGTAACCCAGCTACTTGGGGGACAGTACTTTACATATCGATACAACGTCCTATGGTGTGGATACTAACAGCCATATGTAACCCAGCTACTTGAGGGAGAATACTCTAGATATCGATACAACGTCCTATGGTAAGGATACTAAAAACTATATGTAACCCAGCTACTTTGGAGAGAGTACTCTACATATCGACACAACGTCCTATGGTGTGGATACTAGCATATGTAACCAAGCTACGTGGAGGACAGTACTCTACATATCGACACAACGTCCTATGGTGTGGATAATAGCATATGTAACTAAGCTACCTGGAGGACAGTACTCTACATATCGACACGACGTCGTATGTGTGGATATTAGCAAGCATATGTAACCCAGCTACTTGGGGGAGAGTACTCTACATATCGACACAACGTCCTATGGTGTGGATACTAACAACCATATGTAACCCAGCTACTTGGGGGAGGGTATCTACATATCGACATAAAGTCCTATGGTGTGGATACTAGCAAGCATATGTAACCCAGCTACTTGTGGGACAGTACTCTTCGTATCGACATGACGTCCTATGGTGTGGATACTAACAACCACATGTAACCCAGCTACTTGTGGGAGAGTACTCTACATATCGACAAAACGTCCTACAGCGTGGATACTAGCAAGTATATGTAACCCAGCTACTTGAGGGACAGTACTGTTCGTATCGACATGACGTCCTATGGTGTGGATACTAACAAGCATATGTAACCCAGCTATTTGGGGGAGAGTACTCTACATATCGACAAAACAACCTACACCGTGGATACTAGCAAGAATATGTAACCCAGCTACTTGTGGGACAGTACTCTTCGTATCGACACGACGTCCTATGGTGTGGATACTAGCATATTTAACCAAGCTACCTGGAGGACAGTACTCTACATATTGACACAACGTCCTATGGTGTGGATACTAGCAAGCATATGTAACCCAGCTACTTGGGGGAGAGTACTCTACATATCAACAAAACAACCTACAGCGTGGATACTAGCAAGCATATGTAACCCAGCTACTTGGGGAACAGTACTCTTCGTATCGACACGACGTCCTATGGTGTGGATACTAGCATATGTAACCAAGCTACCTTGAGGACAGTACTCTACATATTGACACAACGTCCTATGGTGTGGATACTAGCAAGCATATATAACGCAGCTACTTGGATGATAGTACTCTACATATCAACACAACGTCCTATGGTGAGGATACTAACAAGCATATGTAACCTAGCTACTTGGGGGACAGTACTCTACATATCGACACAACGTCCTATGGTGTGGATACTAACAGCCATATGTAACCCAGCTACTTGGGGGAAAGTACTCTTCGTATCGACACGACGTCCTATGGTGTGGATACTAACAAGCATATGTAACCTAGCTACTTGGGAGACAGTACTCTTCATATTGACACGACGTGCTATGGTGTGGATACTAACAACCATATGTAACCCAGCAACTTGGGGGACAGTACTGTATATATCGACAAAACGTCCTACAGCGTGGATATTAGCAAGCATATGTAACCAAGCTACTTGGGTGATAGTAATCTACATATCAACACAACGTCCTATGGTGTGGATACTAACAAGCATATGTAACCTAGCTTCTTGGGGGACAGTACTCTTCGTATCGACACGACGTCCTATGTTGTGGATACTAACAAGCATATGTAACCTAGCTACTTGGGGGACAGTACTCTTCGTATCGACACGACGTCCTATGGTGTGGATACTAGCAAGCATATGTAACCCAGCTACTTGGGTGATAGTACTCTACATATCAACACAACGTCCTATGGTGTGGATACTGACAAGCATATGTAACCCAGCTACGTGGGGGACAGTACTCTTCGTATCGAAGCGACGTCCTGTGGTGTGGATACTAACAAGCATATATAACCTAGCTACTTGGGGGACAGTACTCTTCGTATCGACACAACGTCCTATGGTGTGGATACTAGCAAACATATGTAATCCAGCTACTTGGGGGACAGTACTCTACATATCGACACACGTCCTACAGCATGGATACTAGCAAGCATATGTAACCCAGCTACTCTGGGGAGAGTACTCTACATATCGACACAACGTCCTATGGTGTGGATACTAAGAACCATGTGTAACCCAGCTACTTGGGGGAGAGTATCTACATATCGACACGACGTTCTATGGTGTGGATACTAGCAAGCATATGTAACCCAGCTACTTGGGGGACAGTACTCTACATATCGACACAACGTTCTATGGTGTGGATACTAGCAACCATATCTAACCCAGCTATTTGGAGATTTGGAGGACAGTAATTTTATGTATAATCTTTTTGATATAAATAACATATGATACAATTTCTTCCTCGTTAGCTGTTACTCTTGTACCTAACTTTGGCGAGTATCTAAACAATTGTTTGCGTCTCTTTTATCGTTTGAATAATCAATTTGTATAATTGGTAATAATTATTGAATTCTAAGTAATAATTTACATCGTGATTATGTCCTTTAGTATTTTACAAGCAGAATGTATATACGTAGTAATTTACTTCAGTTCGTAAGTTCACTAAACGTCTGTATGAAGTGAGTAATTGAAGAAGTAACCGTGTCTTATGAGAAATGGAAGCCACTTTTATGTACGTGATATGAGTATTCGTATCATCCAAATGAAAGCATGAAATCGGAGATCCAAACGAGATTTCACTATATCACCAGTTCATAGTACCTCCTTCGACGTACCAGAGACGTGGCTGTCATTAGAATTGCTTAGATGGAGGATTCATTAATTTCTAGTAAATCTAACTAGAATTTAATTTGAATTAATTACTTAAACGTTTAAGACTCTTAATTTTACTGTTCGTTTAACTGCATTGAACCGGAGCGTTCGTTAACTTGACTGATTATTTTTTTAAAGAGTCTTAAATATAACATTTTTAAGTTTCTGATTATTATCATAGTCTTACAATGTACAACTAACTGCGACACTTCCATTGCATTGCTGTGGGGGTTAGAACGACGATAGTGCTCCAAGAAACCAGCTAGCACGCTGCATTATCGACTGTATGTCAAGCTGTGTTATGGTATCTGTATTGTTGTAAATTTGACTAATCACAACTGTAGTGTAGATCAGTGTAAAAAGTGCAGAGATAGGCGACTGCTGCTGGCTGGCCGCTAGGAGTGCTAGATTCGTGCTTGTCGCCAATATCTAATGAGCATAATGACTGTATATTTGTCAAGCTGTGTTATGGTATCTGTATTGTTGTAAACTTGACTAATCACAGCTGTAGTGTAGATCGGTGTAAAAAGTGCAGAGATAGGCGACTGCTGCTGGCTGGCCGCTAGGAGTGCTAGAGTAGTGCTTGTCGCCAATATCTAATGGAGCATCATGACTGTATTTGTCAAGCTGTGTTATGGTATCTGTATTGTTGTAAACTTGACTAATCACAGCTGTAGTGTAGATCAGTGTAAACAGTGCAGAGATAGGCGACTGCTGCTGGCTGGCCGCTAGGAGTGCTAGAGTAGTGCTTGTCGCCAATATCTAATGGAGCATCATGACTGTATATTTGTCAAGCTGTGTTATGGTATCTGTATTGTTGTAAACTTGACTAATCACAGCTGTAGTGTAGATCAGTGTAAACAGTGCAGAGATAGGCGACTGCTGCTGGCTGGCCGCTAGGAGTGCTAGAGTCGTGCTTGTCGCCAATATCTAATGGAGCATCATGACTATATTTGTCAAGCTGTGTTTATGGTATCTGTATTGTTGTAAACTTTTTGAATTTTTTAAAAACATTTAAAGACCGTGTTATTTTACCAAGCAAAGTTAGAGCTAAGAAGCCCTCTATAACACTTAACCTGGAGTGACTTAGGACGGGAGCGCTCAGACGGTCACCCATCCAAGGGACAGTCACGCTTGATGTTGCTTGACTCCGTTATCTTAGTAAAACATAAAAACCCTTCGGCCAAGGCCACTGTCAACAAACTTGATAAATGTTTTAAAAGGTCAGCTGTTAACCACTAATAACTGTCATCCAAATTCAAATTCAGTCATATCTTTACGACAGACGTTCTGCAGATAAATAATTGATGTAGGCAGACAAATAAAATAAATAAAAGTTAGTTCTTAATAGAAAAAGATTTAGTTTATAAAATTCAAAATATATCTTGAACTATAAAATGACAGATATTTGTTGTTTATATGACACTCCAAACCCACAAATAATTCAGTTTGAATGTTGGGACAACCACAAATCTGTAACACATAATGATTGCCAATGAGCATTCTGAATACTGTATTAGTGTTCATTAGTACGTATTGATTATAATTTCAAAATATTTCACACATTGTTTAAATTAAGAAAATTCCACTTTAAAACGTAGAAATTATATTGCTTGGTTTTAGATTTAACTTTAGTATCCTTATTATTTTGTTCGTATAGTAATAATAAAATAGTTTAACACAAAACTGATGTCCACTTGAATTGTCCGTACTTATCACCTCATAGCGCTAACAGAACAATATAATTTACTTGACAGTTAATTCCAATGATTTTTGTCTTTCTCTTGTTGGGTGACTAGTTATTATATAAATATAAATCCAAAACTAAGTGTACGGTTAGTAAAGAAGGACAGTACAGTACTAGACCAAATAGATAAGAGATAAAAACCTCTTTGGTACATTATAATTTTTTCATTTATTTCTTTTTAATATTATTTTTGTAATGTAGGACAAATATGGTTACGATGTATTTATTATTATTTATTATCTCCCATTGTACATTATTATTAAGTTCCACATGATTACAAATATTTAGTTATATGGTATGTTATGACTTACAGTTTACTCACTTCCACTTCTATGTGTCCGATACATAGGCGCTTACAAGAGTACATTAATTTTTTACCATTTTAAATTTATTTATAATGAATAAATATAGTCTGCTTAGTGGCTTGAATATTTAAAAAAGCTCAAGAACTTGATATTTTAAAACGTAGGGCCTATTTTATTTTAAACGATTTTCTAATCAACTGTTACAATGATGGATACAAATCTAGCTCTGAAGGCTTTAGAATCCTAAATCCATATTCTTGGACAGTAAACGAACTGTAATGGACATTAGGTAATAAAATAATCCCTATGGCTACCTAAATCAGGGGAATTTGGAGTCTAGAAGATTGTAGGGATTGGAAAAATGAACCACAGTCCATTCTGTAAACAGTTGAAGAAAGTGGTGAACATTGAGGGAGCTGACTGAGGTAAACAGGTGAGAGCGCGAGCGTAAGAAAGGGCAATGGATTAATCAAGTGGAAATGTTACGAGTGAAAAGAAATTGAGTCTGCCAAGTAAAGAAGGAAAAGGAATGAACAATACTTTAGCAAACAAAGAATGAGAATATGAGAATATATTTCTCTTTTTGTGGTTGAGAACAAACACATAAATATTGTACTCTGGAAGCCTGAATAGGATATTTATGTCTAAGTATTACAAAATCTAAAATATCTCTCAGCCCATCTTCTAAGTATTATTGAAAGAGAGTTTAGCAATAATTACTTGGCAGGGCGTGTTCTCAACATCTTCAATGGACTAGCTTTTAATTAAGGACCCATTATGACCACAGAGAGGTGTTCCTAAACATATAGTACAATTTGTTAATGTTGGCATCAATGTATATATGGAAGTCCGTTATGGATATAATTAATATAATAACGTACATAAATGTAAGTTTTCAAATTACTGTATACACACTTCCATTCTAGGATTAATCATTCATGTTTCAGTTAAATATTTAAATATAAAAATGGGCGGGTGGGTCAATACCGCTGTACTTGTATGGGTGGGCGGGTGAGTCAATACCACTGTACGTGTATGGTTGGGCGGGTGGGTCAATACTGCTGTACGTGTAGGAGTGGGCGGGTGGGTCAATACCGCTGTACGTGTATGGGTGTGTGGGTGGGTCAATACCATTGTGGACTTTCTTATAGTTTATGTTATCGCTTACATTTTTGTTAGTAAATTGTTCTAATAGATTGTAATAATTGTTTATAAATTTGTATACTGTTTGAATCAGTTAAAGATGCTTTCATGTGGATTTCCTTGTATATCAACAGGTAATAATTGCCTGTGATATGTCAAACACAGTACTCTTGGCAAACTCATCCGTTCGTCACTCAAATGTCACTAAGCGTGCTTATGGCAAAGTGACTAATAATGCCTTACGTGTATGGGCGGGAGGGTGGGCTAATAATACCGTACGTGTATGGGTGGGAGAGTGGGCTAATAATACCGTACGTGTATGGGCGAGCGGATGAGCTAATACTACCGTACGTGTATGGGCGAGCGGATGAGCTAATACTACCGTACGTGTATGGGTGAGCGGATGAGCTAATAATACCGTACGTGTATGGGCGAGCGGATGAGCTAATACTACCGTACGTGTATGGGCGAGCGGATGAGCTAATACTACCGTACGTGTATGGGTGGGAGAGTGGGCTAATAATACCGTACGTGTATGGGTGGGAGAGTGGGCTAATAATACCGTACGTGTATGGGCGAGCGGATGAGCTAATACTACCGTACGTGTATGGGCGAGCGGATGAGCTAATACTACCGTACGTGTATGGGCGAGTGGATGAGCTAATACTACCGTACGTGTATGGGTGGGAGAGTGGGCTAATAATACCGTACGTGTATGGGCGAGCGGATGAGCTAATACTACCGTACGTGTATGGGCGAGCGGATGAGCTAATACTACCGTACGTGTATGGGTGGGAGAGTGGGCTAATACTACCGTACGTGTATGGGTGGGAGGGTGGGCTAATACTACCGTACGTGTATGGGTGGGAGAGTGGGCTAATAATACCGTACGTGTATGGGCGAGCGGATGAGCTAATACTACCGTACGTGTATGGGCGAGCGGATGAGCTAATACTACCGTACGTGTATGGGTGGGAGAGTGGGCTAATAATACCGTACGTGTATGGGCGAGCGGATGAGCTAATACTACCGTACGTGTATGGGTGGGAGAGTGGGCTAATAATACCGTACGTGTATGGGCGAGCGGATGAGCTAATACTACCGTACGTGTATGGGTGGGAGAGTGGGCTAATAATACCGTACGTGTATGGGCGAGCGGATGAGCTAATACTACCGTACGTGTATGGGTGGGAGAGTGGGCTAATACTACCGTACGTGTATGGGTGGGAGGGTGGGCTAATACTACCGTACGTGTATGGGTGGGAGAGTGGGCTAATAATACCGTACGTGTATGGGCGAGCGGATGAGCTAATACTACCGTACGTGTATGGGCGAGCGGATGAGCTAATACTACCGTACGTGTATGGGTGGGAGAGTGGGCTAATAATACCGTACGTGTATGGGCGAGCGGATGAGCTAATACTACCGTACGTGTATGGGTGGGAGAGTGGGCTAATAATACCGTACGTGTATGGGCGAGCGGATGAGCTAATAATACCGTACGTGTATGGGCGAGCGGATGAGCTAATACTACCGTACGTGTATGGGTGGGAGAGTGGGCTAATACTACCGTACGTGTATGGGTGGGAGGGTGGGCTAATACTACCGTACGTGTATGGGTGGGAGAGTGGGCTAATAATACCGTACGTGTATGGGCGAGCGGATGAGCTAATACTACCGTACGTGTATGGGTGGGAGAGTGGGCTAATAATACCGTACGTGTATGGGCGAGCGGATGAGCTAATACTACCGTACGTGTATGGGTGGGAGAGTGGGCTAATAATACCGTACGTGTATGGGCGAGCGGATGAGCTAATACTACCGTACGTGTATGGGCGGGTGGGTGTTCTAATAATACCGTACGTTCACCAACACCCCACCCATACACTAAAAACAATATATTATAGAATTGTAGTTGAAATCCAAGCAAAGAAGTACAGGTTGGAAAAGATGGATAAGATTGGTGCCAAGCTGAGAAAGGTGTTAAATTCATTCACGAGTTCATAGATCAGAGAACGTGCGTTATCGATGTAAGATTTATTGGTGCTATAGTAGCAAGCAAATGTAACCGAGCTACTGGGGGGGGGGGGGCAGTACAGTAGATAAATAATATTAACACTTTCACTTAACAAATAAACTGTTTCAGCATGTTAAAATTGAATAAGAAACTGAGCTAAGTATAGAGAATTTTATTCCACTAAACAGAATGATGCTGTCAAATATTCCCACAGATGGAACGTAAGCCCAAACAAAGACTCGGAAAGACGCCGATAGAATGAATGAAAGACAGATTTGAATACATTTCAAGCTACTCTCTGTCAGAGAGTGGGGAGAGACTTGCATGAACAAGTGCCTAGGATTTCCCTTCTGTAAGCTTCTTGAAGTGGCCTATTTACCTAAAACTATCAAGAATAATCATTGCTTTTACTTTTAAATTTTTAGTAAATTTACTTTTAAATTTTATTATTAGGAATAAGAATTTTTGATGATTTAGGACAACAAAGCATAATTATTGCTAAATTATCACATAAAATAAAATATAAATACGAGATATTTGAAATATCATTAAAATTATAAAATGTAAAATCTTTAGAAATAACGAGTCGTTATTATTTTAAATCATCCATTATATCTAGCTTAAACAGTCATAAAGGCCTGTTATGTCTTAATTGACCAATTCCAATATGTAGGCTTATGTCTGATTTATATGATTTCGAGGTCATATGGAAACTTCACCGCTCAAGATAATTTATACAATCAGTGGGATTAAAAATCCTAAAAGATATTCTTGAATTCTATTTTATGAACTATTTCAAAATAAATGTATGGTTTTATATTTAATTATTATTTAAATTCTCAGTAAATTTTCAACTTTACTTTAAATATGATCTTGTCGCTTGGAATTTAGTTAATAAGCGTTAATTTAATTTACAGTTCCCTAGTATTGTGATAGTAAATAAAATAATTAATTAGCAAATTTGCACAGTCTGATGAAAATATTGCACGTAGTTATATTTTCTTTTCTTTTGTATTTATTTTATTACATTATATTGTATTATTTTATCAGCGAGCCGTGGTTATAATTTTATTTATTATTTTATATTTTAACGGTACGTTAAAAAAAGCTGAGCCAAAATTCTCTTGTAGAGTGTTTGAGAGATGTAGCAGTAATTGGAGGCTGATATCCTGTTGAATATTCAACAGATAGGAACTCTAACGCCTTTAAAGTAGGGTTTTATGAGTTGTACTCCACCGGTGAGGTCTTCACGTCTTCCACAATGTTAATACGAATGTTCACTTTAACGTATTTTGTTTTTACAGTGATTTACTCTTGATCGGTAGACACCATTTAAACTTTCCTTTCAGATTTAAGAGAGATTTTTTAAAAATAGTGACCTGATATTAACCTTCAGATAAAAACTGGCAATTCTTTGATATGTTAAACCTTGTTTACTGCAACAACAAAAAAAATAAATAAAGAGTTACATTTTCTACATCTTCAGGATTGCAAGAAGATATAGTCTCAATATCAGATGTCAAATGATATTAATACGAAGTTCATAAGACGAACAAAATGGGAAGGATAAATTTTAAGGAACGTAAGTAAAATATTTTAAAATTGTCTGTTTATTTCAAAACAGACATGAAAATGAACCAGTCCATATAATACAAGTCAACTAACCCACATAGGACATTACCTAACTTTAATACATAAAAGATTAAGCTTTATTAGATGAAAATTAGTTACCATTTCCAATTTTAAGTTCAAATAAAGTTATATGTAAAAGGTGAGTGGTATCAAAAGACGTCGAAAAGGATGATTTTAGGGGGGTCAAAATAGTGAAAATGAATGAATGGATTGCCTTCAAGAATCTTAGTGCATGTGAGGTGAGAATGAACGATCGTACTGACTTGTATCGTTAACTTTTTACACCTGGAGTGTCAGTCAAGAAATTACTGATGTCGAACCACAGCGAGTTTCACAGCTTAACGTTGGTTAGTGGCTTGTACAACAAGTGTCAAATAACGTAGAGGTGATAGAGAGGCACTACAGTCGCTTCTACTACGTGGAAGGAGGGCGTTGTTAATTTATTCTAAAGTTAACGATCGTCAATATATAGGCAACTAGAATCTACAGTTTCCGGTGACAACCGCGTCAAGGTACTATGTACACTATTTACAATATGACCAGACGTTTCGCCCATACTGTGATGTGGCATCCTCAGTGGTTTCTCTGAGACTGAAATCGGCAAGTGACCTTCCAGCTTTATAACAGATGGTGGGGTGGGGACTGGTTGGCAGGTATGGTGGAGAGGGGGGGCGAAGGCACGACCCACGTGACCTACGGCCATTGGCCGAAAAATCAATATGGCTGACTCTTCCATTTTATTTCAATTTACTTAAAATGGGTTCCCATGTCTTTGGCAGCCGTATACTATCATCTTTATTAAAATTATTTCTTCTTTTATATATTTCTATTGCTTCTCTTATGATTCTCGGGTAGTAATGTGGGATGTTGGCAAGGACTTTAGTTTTGTCAAATAAAATTCCATGATTACTTTTTGTGCTATGTTCAGCAACAGCAGACTTTTCCGTATCTTCATTCTTAGTATGCCTTATATGTTCCTTAATCCTTGTGGAAATTAACCTCTTGGTTTTCCCTATGTAGAATGACCCGCAACTACAAGGTATTTCATATACTCCAGGCATAGCTAGTGGAATTTTATCTTTGACTGGCCTCAGAAAATTCTTTAATCTATTCGGTGGCTTGTAAATGGTTTTTATATTTTCTTTACTTAATAGCCTGCCAATCTTTTCCGTTGTTCCCTTTATGTAAGGTAGATACGCCTTTTTTGAGATATCCTTATCTTGTCTTGTATCTATTCTATTGTCTTGTTCTTTCCTCTTGAACTGTTTTCCAATAGTGTTATTGATTTCTCTAACTGAATATCCGTTCTGTTTTAATGTTGAATGTAATATTTGTCTTTCATTCTTCCAACTATTTTGGTCTGAAATGTGAATGGCTCGATTGATTAAAGTGTTTAAAACTGCATTCTTCTGTGCCGGATGATGATGGGAAGCAGCATTTAAATATCTATTGGTATGTGTAGGTTTCCGGTTTACCGAGTGGCCTATTCGTCCATCTCGTCTTCTCACAGTTAAAACGTCAAGGAAAGGCAAACTTCCGTTATTCTAGATTTCCATTGTGAACTTGATATTAGAGTGAATAGAATTGATATGGTGCAGAAAATCATCCAATCTCTCTCTACCATGTGGCCATACAGCCCAAACATCGTCTACATATCGATACCATGCCTTTGGTTTCAAATCAGACGTTTCAAGTGCCTTCTTTTCAAATTTTTCCATATAAAGATTAGCTGCAACTGGAGATAGAGGTGATCCCATAGCTGCCCCCTCAGTTTGTTCATAGAACTTCCCATCGAAGAAGAAATAAGTTGATGTGAGGCATAGTTCAGCTAGCTCTGCTAAATCGTTGTTAAGAATTTCCTTGATTATTTCAATTGTTTCAGGTACTGGAACCTTAGTGAACAATGATTCTACATCAAAACTTACTAGTATGTCAGTATCTTGCAACTTCTGTTGGCTGATAAGGCTGATAAAATGTCTAGAATCTCTAACAAATGACTCAGTTTTTCCTACAACTTCACTTAGTTGTTTTGATATAAACTTGGCTAAATTATAAGTAGGTGATCCTATGGAACTTACTATAGGTCTCATCGGTATATTTTCTTTATGTATCTTAGGTAATCCGTACAATAGTGGTGGCCTAGGGTCAGAATTTATTAATTGTCCTTTTATCTTATTGTTAAAATTAGGATTTGACTCAACCAATTTTGATACACTTGAAGCAATTCTTTTAGTCGGATTTCTTACTAATTTATATGGACCGTTATTAATCATATCTTTCATTTTAACTTTATAATCTTCCGTCTTCATAATTACTGTTGCATTTCCTTTATCTGATGGTATAACTATTCTTGAGTCATCTTCTTTCAAAGCCCTCAATGCAACTTTTTCATCCCTAGAGAGATTAGATTTTGGCGGCCGAGCTTTCCTGAGCACCACTGATACATCTTGTCTAATCTATTCAGCTTTTTCCGGTGGTAAATCCTTTATCACTTCTTCTACAGAGCAAATAATTTCTTCAGCTGGAATTTTATATTCCACTTCCAGGCTTCCAGGTACTATGTACAATATTGTAAATATTGTACATAGTACCTTGACATGGTTGTCACTGGAAACTGTAGATTCTAGTTATGACACCGGCCGCTTAAGCCTAAGTTCTAAGATTAAGTTCCTCTACGGGGAGGATATATTCAAGAAAACACGTTTATACGAACTAATGAATGTAAAACACAGTAAAAGTATCGCAAGTTTAGCTTTTCTGAAGCGTTGCAGAGATAACAACATATCACCCAACTGTGTAAAACTGAAACACCACAAAATAAACGGTTTTATCAAAAGTATCGTGAAAAAAGCAGAAATGTTAATTCTAAGAAGGGAAATTGGCAAAACAAGACACGAATTGTTCAAAATTAATAATGAAATAGTAAGGCTTCAAGAAGAATTATCAAGTGTCCTTAGTTCAGCCGATTGGGAGATTATTCAAAACCTTAACAAAGAAAAATCATAGAGAGTTCTCCAGTTAACTACAGAGAATCACAAGAAGAAATATACCAAGCTACAAGATGAATACTGTAAAAACAATTTTTCAGAAAGTCAATTGGACGTTAGCACAATTATAATTAATTTAACTGAAGATACCTTAGATCAACCCATAACTTCTTTACTTATGAAAGGATTTAACTATGCAGTAGTGCCTAATAAAATTCCAGCTGAAGAAATTATTTGCTCTGTAGAAGAAGTGATAAAGGATTTACCATCGGAAAAAGCTGAAGAGATTAGTCAGGATGTATCAGTGGTGCTCAGGAAAGCTCGGCCGCCAAAATCTAATCTCTCTAGGGACGAAAAAATTGCATTGAGGGCTTTGAAAGAAGATGACTCAAGAATAGTTATACCATCAGATAAAGGAAATGCAACAGTAATTATGAAGATGGAAGATTATAAAGTCAAAATGAAATATATGATTAATAACGGTCCATATAAATTAGTAAGAAATCCGACTAAAAGAATTGCTTCAAGTGTATCAAAATTGGTTAAGTCAGATTTGACTTGAAGTTGTAGGAAAAACTGGGTCATTTGTTAGAGATTCTAGACATTTTATCAGCCAACAGAAGTTGCAAGATACTGACATACTAGTAAGTTTTGATGTAGAATCATTGTTCACTAAGGTTCCAGTACCTGAAACAATTGAAATAATCAAGGAAATTCTTAACAACGATTTAGCAGAGCTAGCTGAACTATGCCTCACATCAACTTATTTCTTCTTCGATGGGAAGTTCTATGAACAAACTGAGGGGGCAGCTATGGGATCACCTCTATCTCCAGTTGCAGCTAATCTTTATATGGAAAAATTTGAAAAGAAGGCACTTGAAACGTCTGATTTGAAACCAAAGGCATGGTATCGATATGTAGACGATGTTTGGGCTGTATGGCCACATGATAGAGAGAGATTGGATGATTTTCTGCACCATATCAATTCTATTCACTCTAATATCAAGTTCACAATGGAAATCTAGAATAACGGAAGTTTGCCTTTCCTTGACGTTTTAACTGTGAGAAGACGAGATGGACGAATAGGCCACTCGGTAAACCGGAAACCTATGTGACGGCCCGTTAATTTATTGAATAAATAAATGAAAATACCACCTTTGTGGGCCGTCTAAATAAAATAAAATAAATTACACCCTCTATTTGTTTTTGTGTTTTAATGTAACTTCAAATTTAATAATAATAATTAAATTTTGCCTCCCTTTAGTTTTTGTTACACCATTTTAAATTAATATGAGTGAATACTGGGTTCAGTGGGAAAGGCAAAAGTATTGATTTATCTGTAGCAGGCCGGTATGGAATGTGGTGGCGTGATGTCACGTGACTTCCAATTGCAGCCCAAGACTCGAAAACTGAGAGATATTGCAACGTTCCAGTAACCCTAACATACCAATGTTAGTTACTTGATGAATCGTTCAGGGCTGGAGGGCAGCACCATACGGCCTAGAAAGTCATACGATCAAACGTTCTTTCACGTGGTTGGTTGACAATATTTCTAATACTGGCTTGGGGATGAAGCCAGCCCTCTCGATCTGTCTGTCTGCAACCGTGATCGCGAGTACATGTAGTAAGTAGCGCGGTTTCCCCTTGATTCCCGGGCTTGCCATGTCTGTTCAATTTATGTAAATTCGCGTATTAGTTTTCAGTAATCATGTTTAATTTGTAACCGTAACTCAATTCTAAATTCATTTATAGACAGCACAGACAATGGCAAGCGCCGTTAATTAATAATTGAAATTAGATTTGTTTGAATTTAAATTGTTGTATCTTAGAATAACCACGTTGTAACTAACTACAAATTATATTAATTTCATATTGTTTATTTTAAAAGATTTCATACTAACTGTAAACTTGTAAATTAACTTGTGTCAAGGTTCTAAATTCACTAAAACTTAACAATTGTTATTAATAAAACACTCATATTACCTATAATTGTGTTGCTGTTTTCAATAAAAAAGCTCCCAACCGATCCATCTATTAGGCCAACCAGCACTACGTTTTAGGTAATATTGTGAATAATTTATTAAATTCAGTATACGGAATACACTCCGGTAAAGTCCACGAACTCTGTCAGTGTGGTGAACCATCAGTTTTTGTGAGTTATTTCTCCAGCTGGTGCGTAACTACCCTCATCAAGGTGTCAGGTGTCACAAATGGTGTCAGGTGTGGGGTGTGTTTGCGAAAATAACACCAATAGGAGTTTACTGTGAGTATGTTCCAATTTAATTAATAGCATAAAGTGGAGTCACACCTTTAATAAGTAATGAGTAAGTAAGTGTACTCTAAGTGCACCAGTGTTGTATTCTGGAAAAGTAATTTAATTAAATACTTAATTTGAAGAGTTAATTAATTATAAAAGAAATATTGTATTCTGGAAAAGTAATTAAATTAAAACCTTAATTTGAAGATTAAAGTAATTACAAAGGAAATATAAGTTGTTTTCAAAATTTTAATTTTAATTATTGAATAATTTAGAGGTGTTGACTGAATTTAAATTTAATTGTTAGAGTTGTTATATTTTAAATTGTACACTAATGAGGTATAATCATAGCCTGTCTAGGTACCGGTAAATTGAGGGCACATGCTTATAAGGCTGGTGACAGTGAAATTATCTGGTTATAAGTAATTGTGAAATTGGTTGTAGTAACATTGTTGGTTAATTTATATTGTTTAACATTGAGTTGATTGTAAGTACTGTAGTGTGAAACCAGATACTGTCGTACTATAAGCATGCAGGTCGAATCAATTGAGAGATAAGGCGAAAGATTATACCCACTTTCAGCATAAATAAATATAAGTAAAATATTATTCTAAGATACAGTCCAAATTGATTAGGTACTAAACAGTGTTTTATAATTTTAAGGAATTATAGTAAAAGTGAGGGGGTGTGCTAATAAACCAGTAGCTTGAATAAAATAAGAGAACCGCTTTTTGTATTTCGAGAGCAAGCTACCCACTGCACTCTTAGGGCTTTGTGATCATACATTGAATGTCATATTAGAATATATTTGTTGTACTGCGCCATTTTATATTTGCATTATCTCGAGTAGATTTCTCAATAAATTACTATGGCCGGACGCGTGAGCCTTGGGGGACGGGATATGGAGATCCAGGATGCAATAAACGAACTGCATCAACAATTAGCTACTGTAGCTTCGGCAGCTGAGGAAGTACCACCTTTTGTGGATCAGCTGGACCGAACTATGAGGGGAATAGTCGAAACGGCAGGAACGAAGCCGGACTTTTCATTAGTGGGGACAATAGGAGAGTTCGATGGAGATAAGCCGGACGAAGTTTATCATTTCCTCCAAAGTATCGAGGATGTTGGAGAATTAAGTAATTGGGGAGACGCCGAGAAACTAAAAATAGCCAAACTAAAGTTGAAGGGAAACGCGCAGAAATTCATAACAGGAGAAGATCAGGCTAAATTAGGTAACTATGAGGCGTTCCGAGAATCTTTGATTCAGCGTTTTAGCGACAAAGCACCACAACAGTCATACTACCAGCAACTCTCGGTCGTACAACAGCGACGAGGTGAAACAATTGAGGCTTTTGCCGACCGTGTTAAATGTCTTAATGAAAAGACAGTGCGGGTGACCGCGAATGCTGAAGTGAATAAGGCGTTGCGTGAGGAAGGAGATAGGCGGGCGCTTGACTCGTTCGTGAGAGGTTTGGTGGGCCAAGTAGGCGAACAAACGCGGCTAAAATTCCCAACCACCATACGGGATGCCATTACCACCGCCGTGGCAATTGAATATCTACTAAAAGGGGGTCAGTCTACTGCGGAGAAGAAAGTTTTCCAGACAGAGATGACATGTTTTAAATGCCATCAGAAAGGGCACGTATCGCGGGACTGTAGAAGTCGAGGTGGTGGATCGCCGCGAAATAGTGTGTCATGTTGGCGATGTGGGAGAGTCGGACATAGACAACGCGACTGTCGCGTGCGCTTGAGCGCAGACCACCAGCGTTCGGGAAACGAATCAGGGGCCAGTGTGAACGCCGACACGACCCCCCGAGACTAGGAAGCGCTGTATATCAGCGACCCAAACAGGCGGTGACCAGACAAATTATCGGTGAAAAACATGTACGAATTGTGCCAGAAATAAAAAATTTAATTGAGGAACTAGTAGCAATAGGACAAATTGAAGGGGCTGAGGGTAAGGTTCTGATTGATACTGGGGCACAAGTATCTCTAATAAAAAGGGGAGCTTCTTCTGCCAAGTTGAGCGAACCTGATGTCATTATCCGGGGAATATCAGGGCAAACTTTAAAGATTTATGGCCGACAAAAAATCACACTAAATTTAAAACCAGGGGTTAAAGTACCGGGGAATTTTGTTGTTGGAAATCTACCTAAGGGTTATCTAGCTGTAATAGGGTGTGACATCTTGCGTGAGGGGAACGGTAGTATTCATTTGGAACAGGGCGTGCTTAAGCTTTTCGGGCAGGAGGTTTGGTTGAACCAACTGTCGAAGGGGGAAGCGGTACCCGACCCGCATCGTTCCATTAGAACGAAGTACAACAATACCGTGTCCCAAGGGATTAATAAACCGACCCATTATTCAGTAGAGAGTTCCGCATACTGTGTGGCTAACAATACCGTGCCAGCGCGAAGCGAGAAGTTAGTTCGCGTGAAACTAAGTAAGAATAAAGCAGTACAGGGAAACCTAGAGGGACATGAAGTCATAGTAGAGCCTGTTGACTTAACTACACACGGGGTATACTTAGCTAGGACTCTCACCAAAGTTGTGAAGAATTGTTGTTGGGCAAAATTGGTTAATGTAAGTAACGAGGAAGTAGTTGTACCAGTGAATTTAAAATTAGGATCAGTCGAGACAGTAGCTAGATTGACCAAAGTAGAACCACAACCTGTAGAAAAATTTAAAGTTTACATTGTAGCGGATAGTCATGGTAGAGGTATCCTTGAATTGTTGGAGGAAAGACTTCCAAGTAATTTTGAATTAAAAGTGGAATTCGTGCCGAATGGAAAACTACAACACCTTGTATCTAAATTAGCGGGCGAATGCCAACACATGAATGAACGTGATATTGTAATTGTAATGGGGGGGACCAATGATGTAGACACACGCGCACAATACCAATCAACCATGCGGCGAGCTATGGAGATGCTACCTAACCAGTGCAAGCCTAAACTATTTTTTTGTACCATTCCAGATAGACATGATGTAGATTTACAGAAGCACATAGCAACAGCAAACAACTTGTTGAGAAAATTAATAAACACCACTTCCAAACACAATACAAAGAATATCTGTTTGATCAACCTTAAAACTCAGTTCAAACGAAAACATTACACCAAACAGGGCTTACACTTGAATGCAGGGGGAAAGATAAATCTTGCTCAGATATTTAAATCAGCCATATTGAAACACCATTCAGAAGTAGGGCGGAAAGTGAACCGTATAGTGCTTTGTGATAAACAAGAGTTTGAGTCAAGTTTAACTGAAAAGCTAAAGCACCTCGATAGTAGTGTCCAGGGTCAAATGCACGCTGTTTTAAGTAAATATAAAAACATTTTATCGTACAATGAGGACCAGCCTCTCGGTTGCACATCGGCAGTAAAACACACAATAAATACGGGCAATGCCCCGCCATTGTATAAAAAAGCGTACAGGGTGCCATTCCACCAGAAACCCATTTTAGACAAATTAATACAGGATCAGTTAGATCAGGGAATAATAGTACCTAGTCACAGCCCATGGGCATCACCCGTAGTCATCGTACCAAAAAAGTCAGCAGATGGTACCCCTAAGTGGCGTTTTTGTGTGGACTTCCGGGGTGTAAATGCATTAACAGTGCCAGATGTGTATCCACTTCCGAATATCACCGAAACACTCGACAGTTTAGGCGGATGTCGATATTTTACCACCTTAGACTTAAGGAGCGGTTACCATCAGATTCCTATGGATGAGAATAGTAAAGCCAAGACAGGTTTCAATGTTCCCGGAGGTCACTACGAGTACTCAGTTATGCCCTTTGGGTTATGCTCTGCACCAGCGACCTTCCAAAGGTTGATGGACTCCGTTTTAATGGGTTTAAAGGGTGAAAAATGCCTAGTTTATCTTGACGACATAATTTTGTTCTCCAGGGATATCAAATCACACATTCAGTCGCTGGACGAAGTATTAGGAAAATTGCAGGCCGTAAACCTTTGTGTGCAGTTGAATAAATGTAAATTTGCAGTGGGGGAAGTAGATTATTTGGGGCATAAGATTTCAAGTAGAGGTGTCGAGCCAGACAATGCCAAAGTGCGAGCGGTGAGAGAGTTCCCAGTGCCCAAAACCGTGAAAGATGTGAGGTCTTTCCTGGGTTTGGCCGGATACTATCGCCGTTTCATTGAAAGTTTTGCAGAAATTGGTAGACCATTGTTTGACCTTACGCGCCAGGGTACTGAGTTCAACTGGACAGAGAATTGCCAAATTGCTTTTGACCAATTAAAACAAAAATTAATGACTGCTCCAGTGTTAGTGTTCCCTTCGTTTGATAAGCCGTTCATTTTATCTACCGACGCCAGTAAACAAGCTTTAGGAGCCGTGCTATCTCAAGAAATAGACGGGCAAGAACATCCGGTCGCGTACGCGTCACGAACTTTATTTCCAGCCGAGAAAAATTACTCTACCACCGAGTTAGAATTGTTGGGTCTTGTTTGGAGCACCAAATATTTCAGGTGTTATTTGCTAGGGCGACCATTCAAAGTCATTACTGACCATGCAGCTTTAAAATGGATGCTGTCATTAAAAGACCCGAGTAGCCGGTTAATGCGGTGGGCATTAAGACTAGCCGAGTTCGACTACACTGTAGAACACAAAGCGGGCAAGCGACACACCAACGCTGACGGGCTCAGCCGCGCCGTGAATGTAGTCAGGCAAGAAATTAGACCCATTATCGACCTGGAAAGGATCCGACAACATCAGCGAGATGACCCGCACATTCAAGACCTTAGACAAGGCAAAAGTTTTAGGATGAGCCCTGAGAAAATATTGTACAGGCAAAGTGGTGGATCGAATAGGATAGTTGTACCCGCGACATTGGTGGCCGAGGTAATTCGCCTGAATCACGACCTGCCTACCGCTGGGCATGCAGCCGTTGCTAAAACGCTAGAGCGAGTTAGAGATAAGTTTTGGTGGAAGGGCATGGAAAAGGACGTGCTAGATTACGTAAGATCGTGTCGCAGCTGCAGTCAACGTACCAATCACGGAAAGACGAAGGCACCATTAGGCAACATCTTCAATGAGCCTACTAGTCCTTTCGAAGTAATCGCAACGGACATTGTGGGGCCGTTACCCATCAGCGAGTCACGTAACATATATATTTTGAGTGTTATGGACCACTTCACGAGGTACTGCGAATTCATCCCATTACCAGATCAAACAGCCGAAAATGTAGCGCGTGCTTTAGTCCAACGCGTGATTACTAAATTTGGAGTGCCAAAATCGTTAGTTACGGACCAGGGTTCAAATTTTACATCTGAATTGATACGACAGCTATGTAAATTTTTGCACGTGAGGAAAATTCAAACCACCGGATTTCATCCACAGAGTAACGGTCGACTGGAACGTGTTCATGCCACCATCTCTAAAATGCTTAGCCATTTCGTTAACAGACAACAGACGGACTGGGACGAATATTTACCATATATAACTATGGCCTACAACTCGCAAGTACATGAGAGCACAGGTTACTCTCCTCATGAGTTAGTGTTTGGAAGGAAGATGGCGGTTCCATTAGAAGCGGATTTGACAATTACAGATAGCACCCTATTGTATGACAATCACGTTGAAGCCCTCCGGGACAAGCTTAAGCAAGCGTATGAATTTGCCACGAGTTGGAAATCGCGTGCCAGAGGCCGCAACGAGCGTCAGTACAATAAAAAGGTCAAACAATCAATGTACCACGAGGGACAGTTAGTGTTGCTACATACCCCAAGTCTTGGTCGCCACCGGGTCAAAAAGTTAGCCAGATTGTGGAAAGGGCCGTATAAGGTCGTGGAAGTAATATCACCATTGAACGTGAAGCTCCGAATCGGTAAGCGAGAAGTGATAATCCATGTGAATCGGATTAAGCCATATATCACACGGAAGCAGGATAGAGACGAGGGATGCTCGAGACCGTGTGAAGAGGAGCGTGAGGAACAAATGACAGTTGAGGACGACTCGAATAGCAAGCGAGACGATAGTCCGAGTGTGCCCAGAATGGCTCCATTAGCCCCAAGTAGGGTAGGTGAGCATTCTGGCACACAAAGAAACCGGCGAGAGCGCCGAAGGCCCGCAAAATTTGATGATTACGATTTAAATGGAGGTACTGATTAGAAGGATCAATTAAAGTATGCTCGCCATTGCCTAGCAATGAATTTGCTAGCCTTGCGACATAGTGTATAAAGTTAGAGTAATGTTTTTGCTTAATTAACGTGTAGACTAATGTGTGTATTAAATAGTAAACTAGTGGAGGTAAGAATATATTTTAGACTTAAGAGTAATCCTTGTTCTCTTATGTAAGGGCATGAGGCAGCTCCAGCAGACCAGGGTGCGAGACCGGGCGGTGAGAGGTGACCAGGAGAGAGAGGGACAGAGGGGGCGTCAACCACTGCCTCGGCCAGATGCAACCAAGGGCGGGTCGAGCCTTGTTGGCCCTTCCTAACCCACTGGCCACCAGCTGATTTATGCAGCCGCTGCCTGATCAACATTCTTGGCCTGGTCAATGGACTGCAGTCCCTTGAGTATTAACGAGAAGTGTTAAGAAGTAACGTTACAATGTAATTAGGTTTTCCGGGTCCGCGTGTCATTTATCTAATGTGAACACTATTGTCTATTTTGTTAGTAACAAACCGAGTACTTTTGTGTCGTTTTGTCAAGAAGAAAGACTTCGTCAGTGGAAGAAAATTCTGATCAGAACTGGACTGTGTAGTTATTAATGGAATTATTATTAGGTAAGTCATATAGTTGGTAGCTGTGTCTACCCTGAGATTAATGTAAGTTGCTAATAAGTATAATGAATATAATGAGTAGAATGTATCATTTAATTAATTGATGTTTGGGTACCCAACTTTAATATTTGTTTAGGCATTAATGATTTTTCTTTTGTTGTTGTACTTTTTAAATGTTAAAAGGAATGGGGAATAATTTATTGTTTTGTTAAAAAAATAAAACTATTGTAAAATTAAAAATTGTAATGTATATAATGATGCACTTTGGCTGGGTACTACGAGAAGGTAAGCGCGCAATCCAAACACTCCTTTTACCTAATCCTATCACTTCCCTCAGCTGGATCGTATCATACCCTTCACCAAAGGACATTGTATTTTAAGAATAAAATGTTAAATGAAATGAATTAGCCCAAAATAAGTCTCGTTTGAGTGAAAATGCTGGCGTCATTCAACCGTGACTACCTTTATTTACTCCATTCAATACTGCGTAGTAGTTATGTGTAAATTATTTAACAATGCTTAGTATTAACAAATGTAGCAGCTTGAATATATTTCTTACTATATGAAATAGATAACATAGTTGGTGATTGGAATTATGGTAGAATCGTTTAATACAAATGTTGTCTTCACAGTGTCTTTGGTTTAATTTAGGTGTGTTATTGTTAGTGTATATGAATATTATTATGTATTACTGCTGGTATATGAATAACATTGTGTGTTATTGATGGTATTTGAATATTATTATGTGTTATTGTTATTATAAGAATAGTATTATGTATTATGGTTAGTATATGAATAGGGTGTTTTAAGCAGATAGGGTTTCACTAGTTTGTGAAATGTGTTTTATGAATTATATTGCTGTTATATTATTGTCTGACATTGACATATTACAAATGTTAATTTTTTAATTGATTTGCTTAAACAAGGATGAAAGGGGAACCGATTGTTGTTTTTTTTAAGTATAAAATCTCGTTTTCGAAAGTGAAAAATCTCGATGAATTGAATAACATGAATTAACAATGCGGCATCGTAATGAGGTATCGAAAAAAAAAAGTGTATTAATAAATTAACGATTGCTCTCCAAACTTAAATGAATTTGCTTTTGTCTCGCCCATTGACTATCAAGTGGAATCGTGAGTAAATTCAATTTTTATTGGTGACAAAAGGGAGAAGACCACTCTGCCGGTACAGAGGAGTTTTGCTATTGGAGGATGACGGTCTATAGTCACCTCAATAGGTGCCAAGGGACTGGCACCAACTAAAGGTGGGGAGGGTGTGACGGCCCGTTAATTTATTGAATAAATAAATGAAAATACCACCTTTGTGGGCCGTCTAAATAAAATAAAATAAATTACACCCTCTATTTGTTTTTGTGTTTTAATGTAACTTCAAATTTAATAATAATAATTAAATTTTGCCTCCCTTTAGTTTTTGTTACACCATTTTAAATTAATATGAGTGAATACTGGGTTCAGTGGGAAAGGCAAAAGTATTGATTTATCTGTAGCAGGCCGGTATGGAATGTGGTGGCGTGATGTCACGTGACTTCCAATTGCAGCCCAAGACTCGAAAACTGAGAGATATTGCAACGTTCCAGTAACCCTAACATACCAATGTTAGTTACTTGATGAATCGTTCAGGGCTGGAGGGCAGCACCATACGGCCTAGAAAGTCATACGATCAAACGTTCTTTCACGTGATTGGTTGACAATATTTCTAATACTGGCTTGGGGATGAAGCCAGCCCTCTCGATCTGTCTGTCTGCAACCGTGATCGCGAGTACATGTAGTAAGTAGCGCGGTTTCCCCTTGATTCCCGGGCTTGCCATGTCTGTTCAATTTATGTAAATTCGCGTATTAGTTTTCAGTAATCATGTTTAATTTGTAACCGTAACTCAATTCTAAATTCATTTATAGACAGCACAGACAATGGCAAGCGCCGTTAATTAATAATTGAAATTAGATTTGTTTGAATTTAAATTGTTGTATCTTAGAATAACCACGTTGTAACTAACTACAAATTATATTAATTTCATATTGTTTATTTTAAAAGATTTCATACTAACTGTAAACTTGTAAATTAACTTGTGTCAAGGTTCTAAATTCACTAAAACTTAACAATTGTTATTAATAAAACACTCATATTACCTATAATTGTGTTGCTGTTTTCAATAAAAAAGCTCCCAACCGATCCATCTATTAGGCCAACCAGCACTACGTTTTAGGTAATATTGTGAATAATTTATTAAATTCAGTATACGGAATACACTCCGGTAAAGTCCACGAACTCTGTCAGTGTGGTGAACCATCAGTTTTTGTGAGTTATTTCTCCAGCTGGTGCGTAACTACCCTCATCAAGGTGTCAGGTGTCACAAATGGTTTTTTTTTTTTTTTTTTTTTTTTTTTTTCAGTTATGTTATTAGTTATTATGAACTATTCTATTAGTTCATCCATATAGAATAAATTATGCATACAAATGTAATGTCCTGAGTAAAACTACCCAGGTTAGATTTACTATATTATTACAATAAAATTCAGTAGCAACTACCTTAATTATATTATTTATTTAGATAGAAAGATATTTATGTAAATCAATACTTTAGCACTCAATAGTGCTAGAATTTTTCTGTGAGGTGAGACATTATTTTTAAGAGAAGGTCTAAAAATATTTTCAAAATTTTGGCACAGTTTAAAAGTAGAGAGGACAGTAGTACGATTTGAACACAAGTGATGGAAATGACTGCTATCAGTCTCTATCAGTGAATGACTCAGAATGAATGACTCTGAATGACTGAACAGACAGTGAATGACTCAGAAATGACTCTATCAGTGCACTGCTAGCAGCCATTTGTGACACCTGACACCTTGATGAGGGTAGTTACGCACCAGCTGGAGAAATAACTCACAAAAACTGATGGTTCACCACACTGACAGAGTTCGTGGACTTTACCGGAGTGTATTCCGTATACTGAATTTAATAAATTATTCACAATATTACCTAAAACGTAGTGCTGGTTGGCCTAATAGATGGATCGGTTGGGAGCTTTTTTATTGAAAACAGCAACACAATTATAGGTAATATGAGTGTTTTATTAATAACAATTGTTAAGTTTTAGTGAATTTAGAACCTTGACACAAGTTAATTTACAAGTTTACAGTTAGTATGAAATCTTTTAAAATAAACAATATGAAATTAATATAATTTGTAGTTAGTTACAACGTGGTTATTCTAAGATACAACAATTTAAATTCAAACAAATCTAATTTCAATTATTAATTAACGGCGCTTGCCATTGTCTGTGCTGTCTATAAATGAATTTAGAATTGAGTTACGGTTACAAATTAAACATGATTACTGAAAACTAATACGCGAATTTACATAAATTGAACAGACATGGCAAGCCCGGGAATCAAGGGGAAACCGCGCTACTTACTACATGTACTCGCGATCACGGTTGCAGACAGACAGATCGAGAGGGCTGGCTTCATCCCCAAGCCAGTATTAGAAATATTGTCAACCAATCACGTGAAAGAACGTTTGATCGTATGACTTTCTAGGCCGTATGGTGCTGCCCTCCAGCCCTGAACGATTCATCAAGTAACTAACATTGGTATGTTAGGGTTACTGGAACGTTGCAATATCTCTCAGTTTTCGAGTCTTGGGCTGCAATTGGAAGTCACGTGACATCACGCCACCACATTCCATACCGGCCTGCTACAGATAAATCAATACTTTTGCCTTTCCCACTGAACCCAGTATTCACTCATATTAATTTAAAATGGTGTAACAAAAACTAAAGGGAGGCAAAATTTAATTATTATTATTAAATTTGAAGTTACATTAAAACACAAAAACAAATAGAGGGTGTAATTTATTTTATTTTATTTAGACGGCCCACAAAGGTGGTATTTTCATTTATTTATTCAATAAATTAACGGGCCGTCACACCTACACATACCAATAGATATTTAAATGCTGCTTCCCATCATCATCCGGCACAGAAGAATGCAGTTTTAAACACTTTAATCAATCGAGCCATTCACATTTCAGACCAAAATAGTTGGAAGAATGAAAGACAAATATTACATTCAACATTAAAAAAGAATGGATATTCAGTTAGAGAAATCAATAACACTATTGGAAAACAGTTCAAGAGGAAAGAACAAGGCAATAGAATAGATACAAGACAAGATAAGGATATCTCAAAAAAGGCGTATCTACCTTACATAAAGGGAACAACGGAAAAGATTGGCAGGCTATTAAGTAAAGAAAATATAAAAACCATTTACAAGCCACCGAATAGATTAAAGAATTTTCTGAGGCCAGTCAAAGATAAAATTCCACTAGCTATGCCTGGAGTATATGAAATACCTTGTAGTTGCGGGTCAGTCTACATAGGGGAAACCAAGAGGTCCTTAAACCACAAGGATTAAGGAACATAAAAGGCATACTAAGAATGAAGATACGGAAAAGTCTGCTGTTGCTGAACATAGCACAAAAAGTAATCATGGAATTTTATTTGACAAAACTAAAGTCCTTGCCAACATCCCACATTACTACCCGAGAATCATAAGAGAAGCAATAGAAATATATAAAAGAAGAAATAATTTTAATAAAGATGATAGTATACGGCTGCCAAAGACATGGGAACCCATTTTAAGTAAATTGAAATAAAATGGAAGAGTCAGCCATATTGATTTTTCGGCCAATGGCCATTCCCAACCCCACCACCTGTTATAAGATAACATTTTATTCATATATAACTGTCAATAATTTAAATGATTTAGTTTTGTTATTTTTCAGATTATTTTTCAAATGGTAGTTAAAAGAAAAGTGTATTTTACGAGTTATAGTTTTAATCGGCTCTTCATCGTCAGATAAATGTAGTATCACATCACAGTTTTTTTTCTCACTATAATAGAATATCATCTCGCCTCTGACACTGACATACTGCATTCGTTTTTATCCTTAAGGCAAGTAAGTAATTTACTGTTCAGAGTGTGCCATATATCTGTCATTAGGTCAGAACACACAGACCAGAGTACTGGGGCATGTGCCATCTCGCCTCTGACACTGACATATTGCATTCGTTTTTATCTTTTAAGGCAAGTAAGTAATATACAGTTCAGAATGTGCCATAAATCTGTCATTAGGTCAGAACACACAGACCAGAGTACTGGGGCATGTGAAATCTCGCCTCTGACACTGAAATATTGCATTCGTTTTTATCCTTAAGGCAAGTAAGTAATATACTGTCCAGAGTGTGCCATAAATCTGTCATTAGGTCAGAACACACAGACCAGAGTGCTGGGGCATGTGCCATCTCGCCTCTGACACTGACATATTACATTCGTTTTTATCCTTAAGGCAAGTAAGTAATTTACTGTTCAGAGTGTGCCATAAATCTGTCATTAGGTCAGAACACACAGACCAGAGTGCTGGAGCATGTGCCATCTCGCCTCTGGCACTGACATATTGCATTCGTTTTTATCCTTAAGACAAGTAAGTAATTTACTGTTCAGAGTGAGCCATAAATCTGTCATTAGATCAGAACACACAGACCAGAGTGCTGGGGCATGTAACATCTCGCCTCTGGCACTGACATATTGCATTCGTTTTTATCCTTAAGGCAAGTAAGTAATTTAATGTTCGGAGTGAGCCATAAATCTGTCATTAGGTCAGAAAACACAGACCAGAGTGCTGGGGCATGTGCCATCTCACCTCTGACACTGACATATTGCATTCGTTTTTATCCTTAAGGCAAGTAAGTAATATACTGTCCAGAGTGTGACATAAATCTGTCATTAGGTCAGAACACACAGACCAGAGTACTGGGGCATGTGACATCTCGCCTCTGACACTGACATATTACATTCGTTTTTATCCTTAAGGCAAGTAAGTAATTTACTGTTCAGAGTGTGCCATAAATCTGTCATTAGGTCAGAACACACAGACCAGAGTACTGAGGCATGTGCCATCTCGCCTCTGACACTGACATATTGCATTCGTTTTTATCCTTAAGGCAAGTAAGTAATATAATGTTTAGAGTGTGCCATAAATCTGTCATTAGGTCAGAACACACAGACCAGAGTGCTGGGGCATGTGCCATCTCACCTCTGACACTGACATTGCATTCGTTTTTATCCTTAAGGTAAGTAAGTAATATACTGTTCAGAGTGAGCCATAAATCTGTCATTAGGTCAGAACACACAGACCAGAGTACTAGGGCATGTGCCATCTCGCCTCTGACACTGACATATTGCATTCATTAAGGCAAGTAAGTAATATACTGTCCAGAGTGTGCCATAAATCTGTCATTAGGTCAGAACACACAGACCAGAGTACTGGGGCATGTGCCATCTCGCCTCTGACACTGACATATTGCATTCGTTTTTATCTTTAAGGCAAGTAAGTAATATGCAGTCCAGAGAGTGCCATAAATCTGTCATTAGGTCAGAACACACAGACCAGAGTACTGGGGCATGTGACATCTCGCCTCTGACACTGACATATTGCATTCGTTTTTATCCTTAAGGCAAGTAAGTAATATACTGCCCAGAGTGTGCTATAAATCTGTCATTAGGTCAGAACACACAGACCAGAGTACTGGGGCATGTGACATCTCGCCTCTGACACTACATATTGCATTCGTTTTTATCCTTAAGGCATGTAAGTAATATGCAGTCCAGAAAGTTAATTGAATGTTTGTCAATAATTAAATAATAAATAAAATTATCACTATTCATAATGTCATCAATTGTTGATATATGGGTGAATATGAGGGGTTAATTAGTGTAGATTAACGAGTGTCGTAATTGTTACTAACATATGTAGAGTGTTCCTTAGAAAAATATATTTATTAATAGGCAGGGCAACTTACGGCGTACAGCTTTACGAAGAATCCTAACCATGTAGTGTTGAACTGATTTTCATACTTCATACTTTACAAAACATCCGGACCCTGACGATCACTCAACTCAGACAACCCATACTTCTCTAACAGTATCCACGTCGATGGCCACCATTAAGCAATTAATAATAAAATAAATATTCACAATTAATTAATACAGTTCTAACTTATAAATGTGTTGGTTTAAAATGAGCTTTAAAATACAGCCAAATATTATTTTACCAACACTTTTACGGGAATGAGCGTGTGCGTCATCTCTTTTAAAGTATTTTTTATAACCTCACCGTCAGTAATTTTTTTGAAATAAAATGTCAATTATGCTGTAAAAAATATGTACTGTTACGAGACCTTAGATTATTTTGTGTCAATTTATATTATAGGTTTTTGAAATTTTAGACCTCAATCTTGGTTCAATGATACTAATACCATTTCGTTTAGGAAACATTTGCCAAGCAAAATAAATGAAACCCAACCATACATTTCATGTAATATATTACTGGATTAAAGTATATGATACAAAAATATTTAAATTTTTGTACACATTTTAAATGAAAAGTTACTTTGACTCATATCTTTGGTTGTAATAATACAATACCAATTACAAAGCGGCTGATAGTGAAGGTGATTAGGCCTACTTCATGTTCTAAAGGTATTCTAACCAGCACCACCTCAATTAAAATCAATCATATTTGGAAGGGTGACGGCTAAATACACCTGGCCGTTGATATGTCATTGGACTTTATGATGAATCAAGTCTAATCTAATCTACTTAATTAGAAAGTTTATCCTTAGTGGTAATTTAAAGTAAAGCCACCGTGAGTATTAACATGGCTACAATCAATCCTGCTTCACAATTTGTATTTGCCTATTTATTTATGATTAGTGTTTACGTAACAAACCTACAGTGTTATACAGTAGTGAACAGTAACTAGGCCTACGAATGTTATAAGTTAGCGTATAAAGTTCATATAAGTTCATGAACAAAGTTCAACTAAAGTTAATATTTAAAGTAATGTATTTACGAAAATGATAACTATAATAATACTGCTAAACGATTAATTGATAACTATAATAATACTGCTAAACGATTAATTGATAACTATAATAATACTGCTAAACGATTAATTGGAGATTTTTTATGTAAATTAACTGACAGTGCTTGAAATAAAACTGGAAAGTACTCTCTTCCACGATGAAGGGCTCCTTCAGAAAGCTTCTTCATTGAGTCGGCGTGATGTGTAATCCCTATCGATTATCACCAAATTAAACTTA
Organism: Stictocephala bisonia; assembly: GCA_035578905.1. Taxonomy (NCBI): domain Eukaryota; kingdom Metazoa; phylum Arthropoda; class Insecta; order Hemiptera; family Membracidae; genus Stictocephala; species Stictocephala bisonia. Next base: position 386,661 of record JAQJVL010000611.1, on the reverse strand, counting down.
AAATACTGGTAATTTATTTCTATTTCAAAGTCCGTCTTCACTTGGTTTACCTCGATCATTCACTGCAGTACGAGCAGAGCTGGTGTTTTGTGTGTCAAATCTCCTTTAATTATTAGCCAATTACCTGAAAACAAAACAAACAGTTAGTCATTTGTTTGAGCTAGTAAATTTTAAATTCTACTACAATCATTATACATAAGTATATTACCGATTCTCTCTACGAAATAAATATATTGATGTCTTTAGCAACTGTACAATTTTTGTGTGCAAAGTTTTCGTCTTGTTAATAAGACTTCACAAGACAAAAACTTTGCACACAAAAATTGTACAGTTGCTAAAGACATCAATATATTTATTTCGTAAAGCAAATCGGTTACGTCAAAATTCCAAGCGCTACATTCTACCTACGACCTTCGGAAATGGCTCATTTTAAAGATATGATATTGTAGATGGCGGGAAAAATAAAATTTTTGCAATTCGTCTTTAGGGCTCCACCCTAAGGGTGGAGCCCTAAAGAAAAGGTGGAGATTACCTTCAAAGTTCCCATGTTAATTTTATTTGAAGAGGGTTTATACCTTTGTTTTGATTTATTGAGTCCAGCTGTTAATGTTTTATACTCTAATCAACAAGGCACAAGGCCAAACAAGGTAAACACCAACCAAGCTGGTGTTTACCTGAACAAACCAGTCTTTAAACATGGGCAACTTTGCATTTAGTAGAGTAAAATCCCCAGATGGAAATAAAATTGTTTATTGAAAATACAGACGACCAAAACAACGACACAGACAATAATTATTACACAAAAAATATACTGTACAGTGAAGTTTTAACACAACAATAACACCTGATTAATCTGTATATATGATGATGAGTTTTAAAAAACTATTAATAATTAAATATTATACATAAAATATTTAACAGCAACATTTTAATTTTATTTATTTAGGGAGTTTTGCCCCAACAAGCGACTAGTACCACATACTACGTATTATACTGGAACTTTTTGTAAATTTATTAAAATGGCACTATAAACTTGAAAAACCTATAAAACTTTTAATTTAACATTGTGTATGTACAGTGCAGCTATTTTTGCATTATACATCTTCCTTTTTATTTTGTTAGAAGCATTAAAGTAAACATTCTTAACAAATGTTACACCTTACTGGTGACGTGTGTGATTAAAATTAGTTACTAGTATATTAAAACACAAGAACTAATATACGCTGACAAGTTTGACCAATTTTAAATCCTACACGCTCTGTCCATTATTAATCCAATTTTATGAAATAGTCGTAGTACTTTTAAAATCTATGAATTTAATAATTTTAATAACTTACAAACTATCCAACAAAGAAAATAAAAAAAACAAATATGAACAATCTGGAATGTTTAAAATAAAATGCTCAGAATGCAATTATTTTTTCAAAGAACAAACCGGAAGAATATTTAATTTATGTTACAAAGAACACATACAAGCCATAAGAAACAACAGCTCAAGATCAATTAAATCTAACTTTGCCTAACATATTCTCTAGTCAAATCACATTTAAAAATATATCAATGAAAACGTTAAAATTTTAGAATATGAGAAGAAAGGAGAAAAAATGAATTCCTAAGAAAATTTACACATATACATAAACGATTATAATGAACCACAGAACATATTAAATACAGAAATTAACATAAAAAATCCTATATATGAAAAAATAACAAAAATTAAAAAAACATAAGAATCAAAAGTAATATACAACTTACCCACACACTAAATTAATCATATGTTTAATTTCATCTGTTTTATTTTTATAATTGTTCATTTCTTATGGGTTATATTATTTATAATCTGAAGATGGCATAAGAGCCGAAACCGGTCATGAATTATTATAAAAAATTAATAAAGGGTACTTAATTATAGTTATTATTCAATTCATTACACTAGTAACCCTAAGTCGTAAACCAGCTTATACATTTAATAATTGCATACTGTCATTACTCAAAGTTATTGTATAGTTTATTTCAAATTGTCACTTCTCAAAGTTATTATGTATAGTTTATTTCATATTTTGCTCCAACACATTAGCATTGTTGTGAGATTTAACATTTGCATCTCAAACAACTTAGTATATTCCCTACAATATTTCAATAAAACAAGACATATCTTGTTTTATTAGTTCTACATAAGTTTGGAAACGACGTTTAATATTTATTTGTATAGTAATTTATAGTCTAATATTGTTTTGTATACAAGTTTAAATGTGATAGGAACATGTAAGAAACATCATTAAATCTTAATGAATCAAAATAGGTTTAGGAAAGGAATCGAAATATTGGTTTAAAAAGTGCCAATATGTTAAACTCTCCCAAATTATTTCCACACCTGGATAAAGAGTTGAAAAACATATTATGCAGTCTTCCTCACAAACTCTAAAAAATATGCTGTTTAAATGTGCATAACTTTTATTGAAATTTAAATATTGGAAAATTTATTCTGATCACAGCCAATAGTATAAATATCACTAATGCTAGTTACCTTCATATCCTACTAAAAGTGGAAAAATGTAAATTTGTACATGACCAAACAAGGACAAAAAATGTTTTACATTTTACAGCATCTTACAGTAGATTATTTTTCATAGATAATTAAATGTACGAAGTTGCGAGCCGGTGGCCGGGCGGTCTAAGGCGACTTTGAGCTTGGGTTAGAGATCGCGCTAGTTCGAATCCGGCCTAGACTGAAAAAATTATCAGTAATATTCACCTTCTACTGTACTAGTTCGCCCCCTTACTCTGTCTGAATAAGTTCCTCGCACAGATCAATAGTCTATGAGGAATGGGCAGAGTAAGGTTAAGAAGGAGATCGGTTTCTCCTTTTATTTATAAAAATAAAAAATAAACGTATTCAAATAAAATGTTCAGTATATATCAAAGGCATTATACATTTAAAAAGTATTTAGAATGTAATTGATAACATATTAGCTCTCTTATGAAAACGTCGTTGAAATATGTAATTTGTGATTTCTTAGTGAACTAATTGGCTAAAACTTCACTTCAGGTGACAGTTTAAATAAAATCTAGTGAACTGTGATATCTCGTTTGACAGGTGAGCAGTATTGATGGCTGTGCAGCAGTTTACCTCACTCAACAACTGTACGATTGAATTGACATCTATCACAAATAAATACGCTATATTTAATTTTTAATTTAAAAGTTATATTTATTTTACTGTATTTAGTTTCTTTCAAATATGGGGTTGTAAATTTGATAAGTTTGTGTTATTTGTTAATTTATTATTAAATATTAAATACTAATGTTTGATTGTAACATTTAAAACAAATAAACACACAATAAAACAGTCTTGCAATAACATGACAACGTTGACAAGTAGTGTGGTCAGGAATAACAAATATAAAGTCAAAACTTTATTTCTAAAGTAGTTATGGTAGAACTCATTACGGTATTTTAATATTTTATCGTCATTTACGTGATGATTGTTCCTATAAGACACCTCCTGAACCTCGTAGTATACATGTGGTTACTTCTGGAGGTGGAGATAAGAGCAAGTTTAACCACATAATGGCGGCAGAGACGTGATTACCCCCTGTAGGCAAGGGGGTTTGTAACGCGAGTTAAGTGTTGCGACTAGATTAAATCGGGTTAAAGTGAGTTGTTAGAAGCTGTGAAGCAAAGTAATGAATTACTTATAGTCATTTAGAAAGATGTATTATGTACAGTAGCCCCTACTAAATTGTTTATTGATATCTAAATTGTCCTGTAAATAAACAAATCAGCCACCTAACAAAAGTTCAAAATAAAAATATGACCTACGTCATATTATCATGTGTCTTTCCAAGTCAAAATACAAATTAGAAATTGACTGATATACACTGATTCTACATTGATATACATGAAATAGGTATCTGGAGGCAGCTGAACCAGTAAGAGTCACATCCTCTCAATGCAGGTCTATAGCACATTGTTATTATGAGACCGAGTACAACCTGCACGACAACCCTTTATTCTGTACTTAGTCATGTAGAGGCTATCACATCCATATTTAGTCATGTACTGGCTGTCACATATGTAGTTAGTTTTGTAGGGGCTGTCACATGTGTACTTAGTTTTGTAGACTCTGTCACATATGTACTTAGTTATGTAGAGGCGTTACATATATACTTAGTTTTGTAGAGTCTGTCACACATTTACTTAGTCATGTAGAGGCTGTTCCATGTGTACTTAGTTTTGTAGAGTCTGTCACATCTATACTTAGTCATGTAGAGGCGTTACATATATACTTAGTTTTGTAGAGTCTGTCACACATGTACTTAGTCATGTAGAGGCTGTTCCATGTGTACTTAGTTTTGTAGAGTCTGTCACATCTATACTTAGTTATGTAGAGGCGTTACATATATACTTAGTTTTGTAGAGTCTGTCACACATGTACTTAGTCATGTAGAGGCTGTTCCATGTGTACTTAGTTTTGTAGAGTCTGTCACATCTATACTTAGTTATGTAGAGGCGTTACATATATACTTAGTTTTGTAGAGTCTGTCACACATGTACTTAGTCATGTAGAGGCTGTTCCATGTGTACTTAGTTTTGTAGAGTCTGTCACATCTATACTTAGTCATGTAGAGGCTGTTCCATGTGTACTTAGTTTTGTAGAGTCTGTCACATCTATACTTAGTCATGTAGAGGCTGTTCCATGTGTACTTAGTTTTGTAGAGTCTGTCACATCTATACTTAGTCATGTAGAGGCTGTTCCATGTGTACTTAGTTTTGTAGAGTCTGTCACATCTATACTTAGTCATGTAGAGGCTGTTCCATGTGTACTTAGTTTTGTAGAGTCTGTCACATCTATACTTAGTCATGTAGAGGCTGTTCCATGTGTACTTAGTTTTGTAGTCTGTCACATATATACTTAGTCATGTAGAGGCGTCACGTATGTACTTAGTCATGTAAAGGCTGTTCCATGCGTACTTAGTTTTGTAGTCTGTTACATATATACTTAGTCATGTAGTGGCGTTACATATGTACTTAGCTATTTATAGTCTGTACTTAGTATGACATGCATGACTGTATTTAGTTATTTAGGGCTTGTCAAATCTGTAATCGGTTACGTAAAGGTTGTCACATCAGTACTTAGTTATGTAAAGGCTGTCATATGTGTACAAAATGACATATCCGTACTTAGTTGTGTACAGTATGTTAAAGTTGTACTTTTGTAAAGAATGGCACAATGGTATAGAACCTACTATTGTATGTAATAAATAAAATTTACTTCAATACCGTGAACTTTTTATGGAAATTATTTATTTAAATTCCTGCGTGGAATAAATTTTAGAGATCCTATGTACTAATACATATATTTGCGATATAAATTGGAATGATAGTGTCTGTCATATTATTTCATGGTAATTAAATTACGTTTGAACACAACCAACTACATAAACGTAAATAAAAGTTAATGTAATTTCCAGAGGAACTATAGCTCGTAAACTTAAAAGAAATATTTGCTTAGTTCCAACTTCAACAACTTCCTCTAGCAGAAACTATAAGACTAATAGTTGTTCTTGTTACATTAAATTATGTTTGTCCATTGCAAGTAAAGAATATGAAATAAATAGATAGTTTATTCAATTGTTAATTAATTAGTTAAATATGTCAAATGATGCTTCTATTTAGTAGTATTATAAAGTAGAATAAAAATGATTTTTCTCAAATATTTTTCAAACCTATGGTTTGCATGGTTAAAATGTACGCTATTTTTAATGACTACGATAAATAAATAAAAAAATACCGTAACAAAAGTGGCATTCTTGATTTATGTTATTCTCATATCTAATTTTGACCTACTTACATGTTTATATACAGCATAATATTTTAAAAGTAAACTGTAGTCATAAACTATTGTGACAAAATGCATTTCTCCAGTTGGTGGTTCGACTTGGTTCATTTGCTGGAGTGTTCTGAACATCGATTGAGCTGATACATTATGAATTTACTAATTATGAATACACTTTTTTCGTTTTTTATTCATTTCCTCAGTAAAGTAAAAGAGTGCTCTAAAATACAGGAACATGGTTATGTACTTTTTTATACAGATTTTCATATCTGTAAAGAGCGTAACTTGTTACAGTGGGTGCATTGTGGACACACTCTCACAAAGATCTATTGATTTCATTAAGATGATTCATTGTAGTTGTACTATAATAATAAACGATGCTATTTTAGAATAGGCGCCATTAGTTACCATAAACGCCCGATTGCCATATCATTAAATAGATAAAATTGAATACTATATACTTTTGGAGGTTATTAGTCGCATACATTTTTTTCATACTTAAAGCACAACGACAGCAAGAATGCATTTGGATTTACATTAATATTAAATTTGACGAAAATGAGATTTCAGTTAATTTCTTTCGGATTATTTAACTTCTTAACGAATTACGGAAATCTTTTACTTCTATGAATTCATAAAGGATTATTCTCTAAAACATTTATCTAGAAAATAGTATCGGTAAATTATCTGAACATGAAAAAGATCAATATGTGTTACTAACTAGTTTGTTGTCACTGGAACATAATAATAATCAATTATATTTCAATTAATCTTCAATGAATAAATAAATAAAAGTTTCACTGAAAGATAATGTGATTATAAATGCTTAAAATAGCATGTATAAAAAGGGGTTTTTAAAATTAACTACTATCTTTCTTGAACCCCTTCTTAATGGATATTATCATTTAGATGTTTATTAAAACGTTAATCAAACAATGTTTATTGGAGTAATTTTGATTTTGTGAAGCCTTTCAGAAACAAAGGTAAAACTAAGTTAATGTTACATTTAGTATAGATAAAGAAAACATGTGGTAAAATAAACTTCTGAAATGATACAATTAAAATTATATTATATAAATTTAAAATGGTTATGATGAATGTTAAAATATTCCTGAATAAGAAATTTTCATATGTTCTATGGCCAAGTATGAAAATAGACTTGGTCTCATTTTGTCATCATAACAATGATGATTTATTGTAATAAATTGTTCTTTATTACAGAATTCTTTAAGAATATTATATTTTGTAAAATTATGATGAAAATTTAATTTGTTCAAAGCTGATTTTTACAGTTCATAATTTTTTTAATGAAGAAAGAATGAAGAGAGAACCCCAAATTCCCTGCGCTCTTTCAATCTTTTTTAAATTTTTAATTTAGTTTGACCAATACATTTCTTATTACAATCATCATATTCAATTCAATATATTCCTGATTTGACTCCATTTTTAATTTTATTTTTTATTTCCAAGTACATATTTATTTTTGACGTATATGTAAAATATAAATTTATATTATAGTGTTTTTCAAACTTGTTTAGTTACTTTTGATAGACCCATATGTAACGTTTTTCCAGATAGATTGTTCTTCTTTTTCACATATTAATCTTGTTTGGTGTTATTTATCAATTTGTTATTTATAATTTTTGAAATAATACTTGGATTGCACCTTTGAACACGGCTGCGTCTCTGATTTTTAGACTTATTTATTAAAATTGTTAATAGGCAAAATTGTTTTGAATAAAGGATGAACTTATTAATGATATATTCACTTTTGTGATGCTGGATGAAATGAATAAGTTTCAACTTTAAATTTCATGTTAGTTTTATGTAAATATCGGATTCGATATGACCAGATTCTTGGTTCATTGTAGGTGGATGACTAAAAATTGTATCATAAGTAAATCTGATGGTTGAATACAGTGCATTTATGTCATGAATAACATTTTGAAGATTCTTATTACTGTTAAAAACGGCAAAAATATCATCAACATAACGAATCTAAATCCTAGGGAAGTAATCTGACGTATTTTTGTTGTTCAAAATGGCTTAGATATAAATTGCAATGAAACAAGATAAAGGGTTGCATAACCATTGCATTAAAAAAAGGCAAGTTAAAAATTAATTTCGCTGGAGCGTTGAGTCCTTTTAAACTTTAAAAATAAAAACCGTTTAATATAATATTTTTCTGCAGTAGTGAACAATGAGTTAGCGTAAACGTTATTAACGCTATTCTGTATAGTAGTTTGCAATATGTGAATGCTTATAACCGAATTTATTTACCCAACTTGAAGTATTATATAATATGCAGTGGACCACATTAAACACAGTTCTTGGTAAGTTTAATGACAATGCATAATGTAACATTGTATTAATATTAATCTACATATCGTCTTGTTGGTATTATTTATGTAGAATGCTATGAATACACAGTACACAATACACAGTACACATTACACAATACACAGTTTACAATACACATTACACAATACACATTTCACAGTTCACAATACACAGTACACAGTACACAGTACACAGTACACAGTACATAGTACACAGTACACAGTACACAGTACACAGTACACATTACACATTATACATTACACAGTACACAGTACCCAGTACACAGTCACAGTACACAATACACAGTACACAGTACACAGTACACATTACACATTACACAGTACACAGTACCCAGTACACAGTCACAGTACACAATACACAGTACACAAGTATACTTGGAGACGTACGTGGTGTAATTGGTTAAATGCGACAACAAACAAACTTCCATCAACCTAGAACTGCGATAAATCATGCATGTCTTTAAATGTATCAATATTTTAGTTTTATATATATATATATATATATATATATATATATATATTTGAACATGTTATGTTTGTAATTTTAATGAAATTTAAAATGTTATTAAGACTAGTACAAGAGTGAACGAACATGTATAATAAAGCGTGTTTCTAAAAATGTAATTCACATGATCATGCTACCAACTTAGATCTTGTAGAATTGTCACTTTTACGTCATCATAGATCAGTACTAATAATTTAAAATCCATAAAGTGAGTAATTTTAAATAAATTATAAAGCGAACAATTAATTGTTAAATGTATTTTTTGTTGACAGACCTGTACAGTATGGCAAAGAGACCGAGTGTTAAACCTTTTAAGGTACTTACGAGAATTTCTAAGTAACTTGATTTAAGAATGGCTTTTTTATTAATGGAAAACAATTACTAAATGATAAGCTATTCTGATACGAGTACAATGGTTGATAGGTTGCAGCAACTAAAGCATTAAAGAATTTGTTAAAAGGCATATCAAACTGTTGTATCGACTTTTATATTAAAGATGGTCATTATATTTTGTTAACTTTTTAAAATAAGTTCATATGTTCAGGAAGAAAGGAGGTTCCTTAAAATCTTCGGTTAACTTTTAAAAATAAGATCATAATATTTTAACTTTTAAAAATAAAGGGAATGTTTAACTTTTAAAAATAAAAAAAATCTGTGGAAAACATCTCATTGGAGTTGTAGAAGGGAAGAAAAATATAATAAAGTATATGGAACCTTGAAAATTCGTCAATTTCCTTTGTTATTGGATCCAGTATTTTTCTTAATTTGTTCAATAGGTTCTTCAAAGGCATTTGTAGTGGCTTGGTTAAACAAATAATGATTGCAGTATATTTACTGCAGTAAATATACTAAAAGAAATATTTACCTTAAGAAAGTGTTTCTTTAAGAAAAGAAAAGAGTTGTTTAAAAAAGTGAAATATGTGAAAGTGACAAAGTAATGGAAGTGAGCAAAAGTACTCGCAGTCTTACAGAAAAATAAACGAGACGCGAATCTCCTTTACGAGAAAGGTTACTTTTTATAACAAAGTACTTGTTTATTCCACAACTGAAGATATGATCAATATTGTTTCCAATCGAAAAACGTATACATGGGATTTTAGGAGAAACTTCATCGGTAGAAATGTATAAAAACCTTTATTTGTAGTTATCATTACATATCTGATAAGTAATGCGTTTTGCTGCGTTAAAGTATTTGTATGATTTATACAAAGCAAATATATTAAATTATTGCAATTACCACTTCTAACGGTAAGAAAAGTTATTTAACTAGTTATATAAACGTTTAAAACATAATATAAAAATATGAATTACAAGTTTTGACTGAACAATTTAAGATCGTCGTAGACAGTTAAATTTGTATTACATATTTGTGTTTAATGTTTAAAGCTGTATTTTAACAAAGCAATGTTTAATATATGTATCTTAACATAATTACAGTAATGCTAGAAGTGAGTGTTTTATTTTATCTCAACGAATTGTTACACGAAACAAAAACTATTTACTGTAATTAACAATGCTAAATTCACGCCTCATTCATTTTTTTAAATAGCGAACTCATACAAATTAATTTGTAGTCGGAAAATATTAGTTTAATTATACATATATAATAAAAATCTGCTATGGATTATCTTTCATTGTACAATAATTTACAGGACACATTTAGGGTGAACATTTAATGTCATTCGAACGTTGATAACGTGGGAAGAGTATTGCACACAAAATTTGTTAATATAACGACACAATTCAATAACAAAGCTAACCATTATGATTTAATTTCGACATTTAAATAGCATAATATACAGTACAAAATATTACCAGACTAAATCGCTAATGCATCGAGACCTCACTTAACAAAGACGTGAGCTTCTGTAACTATCAGCAGTTTACGGAATTTGATTTAAATATCACGTACTTAAATAGTGGCTAAGTGTAACGTAATTTTGATATTTAAACACAACATTTACAAATTTAAGAGAGAATGAATCAGTTGGAGAAGATAACAGACGTCCTTGCAGGCGTTATGAAGGAAGGGATTCATCTGAGAGTGAATCAGTTATAGAAGTGAACAGACGTCCTTGCAGTAGTTATGAAGGAAGGGATTCATGTAAGAGTGAATCAGTTATAGAAGTGAACAGACGTCCTTGCAGTCGTTATGAAGGAAAACGAAACGTTTCCTTTGAAAGATGACTTACTTTAAACCCTATCTTTCTGACACAACCATTAACAACACTTGTCTCCTTCACAGTCAACAAGTAGCGGGCGAACTGGAGGTGTTCGACAAGCTTCCTTCATCGCATTACCGAACTTAGTCCAGAAGTTCGTGTCTAACTAATGTGTCATATTTACTAATGTACCTTTTAATTATTACAATGGTTATAAAGTTCAACAAAAATTAATTAATTGATCGTTGATATTAATCGATACTGATACTGATTTTAGCGATTGAACACTTTATGTTACAAATTTTTATAAGATATATATATTTATATCTAGTATATCAGGAAAGCAATAAAATAACATCACTAGTCGAGGCAATCGATTTTTCAAAATCTTTACTGTAGTTCAAAAATCTAAAGTATATTTGTACATATGAGATAAAAATGTATATTTATCATTTCACACAAAAAATAAAATATTTATATTACAAAATATACGTTTAGCAAATTACAATTTTAGAACCCTTATACTTAACAAAATGTGAAAAAATTCATTAATATTTATATCTTTAAAACATATACAATATAATCCTGTGTTGAGTGACACAATCTTACTTGGCGATCGTGTACTAGTTTGTATTGATAGCCAATGACGAAGAATAATCATTGTTAGAAGGAACCAACCCCGAAAACACTTTAGAGATGGTCTGAATATATATTTTTAAGTTTCGTCCTGTTGAAAACATTTACGGGTAACTTTTATAATTAAACTTTTCAAACATCTTTCATCAAAAAGCTCAGAAACTTGTTGTAAACTTTGACCAACCTCTTATGACCTAACAAACCCATTGTTTCCGCCCCCCCCCCCAAATTTAATTGTTATATTAAAGAACTTTCCTCGGTAATATAAATATAAAGTGATTGCCCGAGTTACAAGGATGTTAGGTACTCTTTGGCCAGGATTATAAATTAAATGTTGATGATTAATCATCAAATCTACCTGTGCCTCTTGATTGGTCAAATTTTTAATATATTTAAGTCAATGACTAAAAATCCTTTGAGCTAAGTAAATATACTCATTTTGCTCAGAAACTTATTTCCTGTTTAAATATATACATGCTGTTTCTTGCATTACGGCTAACTAATAGTAGATTTGTTAAACTCTTAACCAAGTTCTATTATTAATAAGTATAATTTTACGCCTGTCCATTTGTCTTGGACTCTTGAAAGATATGTTATGATCAATAAAGTTCCATTTTTATTATAGTTCATGGAGCAGATTAAATAAATTAAATGACCACTAGGTCCTCTCTTATACTTAACCTCTTAAACCTGTATCTTTTAATTATAAGTGAGTTAATCGAAAGGGTTTAAACGTGTTCACTTCTGCTGAGAATACTAATTATAAACAAAAAACTTTGGTATAATAATTTAACTACAAAATTTAACTCTAAGTGTAACAGAACATTTCATAAGAAAGCAAAATATTATACTGACATGAGAAAATGCAAATTATTCCACAAAAACAGACTCATACCAGCTGGATACTTCTCGGGTCCGCTGGTATCGCAACACCGAGCCCAACTCTAAACAATTTGGGTTGAATGATAGAACTATTTCACAATCTGCAAGCAATGACAGTAAATGATTTATTGTAAAGTGCCGTGAGACGAACTGGGATAATTAACATTGATGAACCCTGACGCGTGTCCCGATTACTAACGCTGATGTTAAACACAAAATTTAGAACTAAAAAGGAAGGATTTTTAGATTGAAGAAGATATATAACAAATAAATTAGCGTACAGTTAAATAAAATATTTTAAAAAGTTAATGCTGTGTGAAGTTATATGGTTAACTATACGTTATTTTCAGCCTGAAATAGATTGACGTTACAAAAGCTGGGCATAGAACCAATATTTACCCTTAACCGGCCCCCAGGGCTGATGTTCACACAATTTATGTGCAGCGCGAGCTAGAGAGAGTGATGCTGGCGCTAGAGTGATTTTATATTGAATTTATTTACTTCAGCTCTAGTTTTTCCTTTTACTTTTTATGCTTTACTCACTGTTCAAAATCTGAATTAATACTAAAACATTCGTTAAAACCTTATTTAGAAAAAATTTATTGGAGTAATTATTTTTGACAAGAACGTATCGATGTTATAGAACAAGAAAGAAAATCAACTACCTAACTTATTCCAAAAAAAATAATCAATATAATCAAAATCCCTCCACTCATAATGAAAATATCTGCATAAAATAAACGTAAATTAGATATACAAACAAAATATAAGAACAGAAAGCTACGTATAGCAGGATTTTTACAATTTATTTAACTTATTTCTTCTTGCCGAAAACATTAATTCTTTAAAGAACCCCCTTTTTATTTTCTAACTAACTAACTAACGAGACGTGTCCTTTGAAAGGTGACTTACTTTAAACCCTATCTTTCTGACACAACCATTAACAACACTTGTCTCCTTCACAGTCAACAAGTAGCGGGCGAACTGGAGGTGTGCGACAAGCTTCCTTCATCGCATTACCGAACTTAGTCCAGAAGTTCGTGTGTAACTAATGTGTCATATTTACTAATGTACCTTTTAATTATTACAATGTAATATTATTAACTGTAAAAATCCTGCTATACGTAGCTTTCTGTTCTTATATTTTGTTTATATATCTAATTTACATTTATTTTATGCAGATATTTGCATGATCAGTGGAGTGATTTTGATTATATTGATACGACATAGTACACACGTAGGCCTATACTGCCACCTTGTTTGTTTACATTACATTTCCACAAGATCTACTCGATACCGTTCCACCAAATAAGCATTTTGACCAGACAAAACAATTATTGTTGAAATATTGTTCCCATACGGCATTTTACTTGTTTTTACTATAAAGACAAAGAGGAATGTTTTTACTATAACTCCTTATGATACAAAATGTGTATAAATTACACTTATTTTTACCTATGTATACAATATTTAGAATATATATCTTAAGGAGTGTGTAACTAAATTCGTGTTTAATATACGCTCATTTATACGTTTCTGGGAGTTATTACATTTGGTAAATGTAAATGGTACAAGATACATAAACCTTTGCTTATACTTGTACGAGTTGCTACATCTTTAGTTCATATTTACATAAATTTTAAAGATTAAAAACTATGTGATTCCCAAATTTACTTGATGTAATGATTGGCATTTACTTGATTGAGTTACTAAGATTACTTAACAGATAAGTTGGCCTCTTACACGTAACTCAAATGTGGTATAACAAGTTTAGACAGTGTTAAGCTGTAATAAGAAAAAAAAAGAAACAAAGTAGATAAACAGAAGTGAGCAAACGCATCGCACAACACAACGTCGCTTCCGCATGACCAAAATATTTATTACTGTTATTATTTACTGTCGTTATGGTTGTCAATTGTTTAAAATATTTATTACTGTTATTATTTATTGTCGTTATGGTTGTCAATTGTTTAAAATATTTATTACTGTTATTATTTATTGTCATTATGGTTGTCAATTGTTTAAAATATTCATTACTGCTATTGTTGCTGAATGCTAGTCTATACTAATATTAGTTATTATTTTTATTTAATTGCATGTCATTATATTTTTTGCCTCCTCATCAAGCATGTATTGTTCCGTTCCATATAAATTTCAGTTATATTTGAATCTATAGTATTTCAGTTTGGTATTCTTATTTTTTGTTATTTTTATAATGTGAAGTGATTTAGTGAATAAGTTATAAAACCCACAAACATAAATATATGTATTATATGAACTGCTTCAGTGTAATTGGTTTTGACTATATTGAAGCATGTAAATAAATAAATAAATAAATGACGTATAGTTCTTGCATACTTGCTACAATACCAGTACTTTATCGTTCAACATTAATTGTTACAGTTTATAAAACTACTTAATGTACGAGCTTAGCTTGATTGATTTGGATTGAAAAACATCAAATGAATTCAAATAAAGAATGAAAATAAACCTTTGCTAAAGTTAATTAAATATTGCTATATTCTACTAAATACATTACTCTCAGCTATATAAAAGGTGTCTTTTATGTCTCTTCTAATAAACGTTATGTCATGAATATACTGCAAATAAGTAAAGACTTATTTGCAAAAAAATTACTTTTTTAAACACAAAATGTATGAAGATGCGTTGACAGCAAAGATTGAATAAATTATTAAAAAGAAAATTTACCAATATCATATTAAAATAGTATTGAAATAATTTTAAAATAATACTTTAATATTATCAATTTATATGTACAAATATAAAATATAGTGATATTCACTATTATAAAATAGGATAGTCATACATTTTTAAGTACCAAAAGAGTGAGCAAGGAATTGAAGCAATAAAAAAATAGTTGTGTCATAAAATGTTCATCACCACAACACTCAGTATCTTGTATACGAGTATTGACGCTATGGAATGGACCTTCCTTGTAACGAGTGGACTATGACGCACAGGTGTGGGCAGATACAAAAATAAAAAAAAATACAAAAAAAAAAAAAAAAAAGATACTGGAAATATGAATGGCCAATGGAAAATTATTAGTCATGTGATTACGGGGCTGAATCTCAAACTATGGATCACATAGTTATTGATTGCCAAATGCGATGTTTCTACAGGGGATTGGGCGGTGTTACTCAATCGGAGATGAAAGTGTTCAGGACATTGGACAAGAGATTAATATTTAAACAATAAAATAATCGCAATTGTAATTTAAGTTTTAATTTTTTGGGATTTATAATTTATATCTTACTGAAACATCTGACTTTAACAGCCTGCCAAAAATAGATATCTGCAACTCAATGTCAGTGTTTTGATAATTTAATTATATGTTAAGTATACTTAAATGCCCAAATTTATAAAATCCATATTAGATTTGTTCAGTAGCATTGTTTAATAAAAGTGACTTGTTTGATAAAACCGATTTATATAAAATGAACTGAGAAGGAAAAATGCTTTTTTTTTGTACAATCAATTTGCTTTTAAGTTCAATAATTTTTTAAGTTCTATATAAATTGTAGAAAGTAATATTAGTAGCTTTTATAAATATTTCATTAAGATATTTTGTTTTACTGTATCTAAAGTTACAAGTCATGTGACTTTTCACGCATCGTATTGACGCAAATAGTTTATTATTTGCACCATTCTAATCTATAAAAAAGGTGTATGATTGTCACTTCCAGCTTAAATCTGACTTTAATGTTCAGTAGTACGCAAATAATCAAAACATGGCTTGAGTGTAATGTAACGTAGTGGAAGAGTCTTGCCTGGCGTACATTACGGCAATAACACGGTAAGCCCTTTTATAACCTCGTACACAAAGGGCCGCTTAAACACCTCCCCGAGCTAAATAAATCAGAGCTGAAACAGAGGGAAGGGTACCTGTATGGACGATCACTTTATTTTAACTGTGATTATGTCTGCTTTAAAACAATTTGGAATTATATGATACATGTTAAAATGATTCAAAGTAAATAAAAATAAAATAAATATAAGAACTGTTCTCTTTAATTATTTAACAGAAAAACTGAAATATCCGCAGTATTAGCAAAATTAAATTAAATTAGCAGTAGGATTTTTAAATTAAACGAAGTTTCAAAAAGAAGATGCTTTTTGTACGTGTAATAATCATTACGTAAATAATTAACAAATTATTTAAACGTCTACGTTAATTAAATACATTTTTAATTGATTAAACATAATTATATAATATTTAAAGAATGTCTACGACTACGTAGTATAATATAAAACATTAATTAAATTTAAATTAATTACAAAAGCAATGCAGGTCCAAAACTAATTAATAAATAAAGTACTTAAGAGTTTGCAAAGGCTGTCGGCCATGTTGGTTGTAATCCTATAAGAACAATGTTATTTGCGAATCCATATTTGTTCTTTATTTATTGACCAAAAGTTGTGTATAAGATTTCATACTGCGCACTGGATTTGATTTTGATATTTTGAATACATACGCATAGTTCAGAAAAATAGTTGAAAATAAAACACTATTTACAAACTTTATATTTTGTTTTCTGTAAAACTAATAAGGAATTCACAAAGCAATTCCAACGCGCAATTTCATTCTTGATCACGTGCATTTTTTGTTGTAAAATCCGTTTAAAGATAACTGTTTAATTTGGATACGCATGATCATATGTCCGGTTCGAAAATAACATTTTGCTTATGGAATTAAAACCAACATGGCTGGCAGCCTCCAACAGCCTCTGCAGACTCTTAAGTTTATAATTCAGTGAAACATGAAGCAGACCATAATATGATATTTGGTGATATTTGAACACCTACACCTAAACTAATTGGAACAGCTTAAAAATTACTTAATCATCAATATTTAACTAACATTTGTACAATTGAAAAAGAAAATAACCTACATAAAATATTATCAGAAGTTAATTTGATTAGTTTACAAAAATGTTAATAAAGTTGCTATGGTTACACTAAAACTTTAAGTTCAAACAAACTAAATAAATAAAGCTTATTCTAACATTTACGAGGGACAGATATGGTGATAATCACGTACAGTGGTATTGGCCCACCCATACACTTACAGTGGTATTGACCCACCCACCCAACCGTACACGAACAGTGGTATTGACCCACCCACCCAACCATACACGTACAGTGGTATTGACCCACCCACACGCACATAAACGTACAGTGGTATTGACCCACCCACACGCACATAAACGTACAGTGGTATTATTCGGTTACAAGTACTTAATTTAAAACTAATGTTTGTATATTTATTTATTTATTTATTTATAAGACGCCGATCATCAAGAAATGGGTGAATTTGGATTTCGAATGAGTGTGATGAGTGTAGATGAGCGAATATAGTCGTTGTTACAAACTAAGGTCGATTATTCCTTAGACAGTGTCATTAATTAACAGCCCAATGCCAAATGAACAGCCGGTGGTTATCAGCTGATCCTTCTCAAAATGTATTGACTCTGATTGGGATCGAACTGTGAACCTTTAGTACATGAAGCTGAGATTGAACCAACTACGCTACGTGTAGTTGCAAGATAATATATTTAATCGTACTAAATAAGTTACCAGTGTTGTTCATTATTTAATAACAGTTACATTATTGTAATAGTCATCCGTCAAATAAAACAATTAATTGTTTGGGGAAGACAAAGTTGTTGGACATTTGCCATCATTACGTGAAAATTACCAATCACGACGTTTCGATTTGGTAGAACCCAAACCTTTTTCAATTGCTAAAAACTAAATTACATCTACACAAACTTGTTATAAAACTACGTTCTTAAAAGAATAAACTCATCTACATTAATAATTATCTACATTTTAACCTAGATCATAGAATGGGGTACAACAATCTAGGTTAAAATGTAGATTAATGTAGATAAGTTTATCAGTTTCAGAATGTAGTTTTATAACATGTTTGTGTAGATGTAATTTAGTTTTTAGCACTTGAACAAGGTTTGGGTTCTACCAAATCGAAACGTCGTGATTGGTAATTTTCACGTAATGATGGCAAATGTCCAACAACCTTTATCTTCCCCATCTGATACTCCATCATTAACAAATTTCAAAAACAAAACTAATTGTTCTTCCAATTTCAAAGTACGTGATTGTGAAGAACCAACTAATGATATTTAGATAAAACAGTGGCCTTGTCGAATTTTTGGCTGAATTTTTGTGTGGATACGTAACTAAGAAACTGGAATATGATCATTTTTTACAGCGTAAAAGCCAAGAAAAATTACAAAAATAAGGAACACGGAAAAACAATGTTTTTCTTAAATTTAACTTTGTGGGTATTTACATCGTGAGAAATTATGTCCTGATCGTGGATATGGCAAGGCTTTGCCATGGGACCATTATTAAGCGTGTTTGCGCTAGAAATGTACTGGTTTCAGGGAGGTTGTGTTTGATAAGAATAGCCTAAGTTGGGTATTGTTAGGTTAGATATGGTTAGATAGGTTAGATGTCAGGTATGGTTATGTTAGGTTTGGTCAGGTTATGTTAAGTTTAGTTAGTTTAAGTTATTTTAGGATATGTTTGGTTTGGATAGGTTAATTTGTTAGTTGAAATAGGTTTTATTGCGATTGGTTAACACAAACTAATCTAAAAAACCAGCCTAACCTCTTAAAACTTAACCTAACAGATTGTAACCTACCTAACCTTACAACTTAACCAAACCTAAACTATCAATACCCAACTTAGGCCTATCCTAACAAAGCATAACCTTACTGAAACCGGCAAATTTCCGGTGCTAAAGTGTAAAACCCTTGACATATTCGTTTTTCGAGCCAAACTGCACACAGTTTGAGTACCCATAACACGTATTTTCGACAGATAATGTTTTTCCTCTTTTTCTTAATTTTCCCTACTTTTTCGCTGAGAAAAACGACCATATTCTTGTTTTTTTTGTTATTTATCTACTATGAAATAGTTTTTTATTTTTAAACCATCCAGATCTTTGTTCTATATACTTACCAAACTAACAAACATCACCACTTTCATTCTACCACAACCCATTAACGTAATAGTTAGTCACAACCAATACACAGTGTCTTTGACTTTATCCAAAGGTTAGTCTGATGTTAGGTTGTCAATTCTCTACATCGGGAAAATTACTGGGCCTCTTTTGAAAAAACACTTACCCCACCATAATTAGACACAATAACTACTCAAGTAAACCCGCACAAATGTTGATTGAAAAATGTTTTAAGGTGATGTTTTATTTATTATATTAACATTTGTACTTTCAACCTTTAGTTTGGAACCTTCTGCATTACAATCGTTGATTAGTTATATAAGGTAGTCGATAACTTATGGTTATAATACAGAACTTATTTTATGGTTTAGTTGACATTGTTGCCCTTCTCATTAATCAACACAGTACTTAAATACCGTAATCACCAATTACCGATTACTGCTAGTTTTACCAAAAAATAATAGTTAAATATCTATATAGATTTCCAATATCTATATATTGATAGATCGTGGAAAAAAGAATATAAGAAATAAAATCTTAAACCATTTTTGGAAATTTAAAACAAATAATGTAATGTGTTCATTCTTGTTCATCTTCCAATAAGCCAGGCTAACAGAATAACGTCCTTTGTTCTGTATGAACAATAGCACAAAACGACAAGAAATCTTACAACAAAGGAGACTTGGTATGGTTGAGAAAAGGCAGATAGTGTAGAGTAACAAAGGACGGCGTGTTCACTTGCTCTTGCCAAGCATACTCAGAACGGCAGATAGTAACTGATGGAGGGGCTTGTAACTAAAACGACAAGACATCTTACAACAAAGGAGACTTGGCAGATAGTGTAGAGTAACAAAGGACGGCGTCTTCACTGGCTCTAGCCAAGCTTACTAAGAACCGCAGATAGTAACTGATGGAGGGGCTTGTAACTAAAACGACAAGACATCTTACAACAAAGGAGACTTGGTATAGCTGAGGAAAGGCAGATAGTGTAGAGTAACAAAGGATGGCGTGTTCACTAACTCTTGCCAAGCATACTCAGAACGGCAGATAGTAACTGATGGAGGGGCTTGTAACTAAAACGACAAGACATCTTACAACAAAGGAGACTTGGTATAGCTGAGGAAAGGCAGATAGTGTAGAGTAACAAAGGATGGCGTGTTCACTAACTCTTGCCAAGCATACTCAGGACGGCAGATAGTAACTGATGGAGGGGCTTGTAACTAAAACGACAAGACATCTTACAACAAAGGAGACTTGGTATAGCTGAGGAAAGGCAGATAGTGTAGAGTAACAAAGGACGGCGTGTTCACTAACTCTTGCCAAGCATACTCAGAACGGCCGATAGTAACTGATGGAGGGGCTTGTAACTAAAACGACAAGACATCTTACAACAAAGGAGACTTGGTATAGCTGAGGAAAGGCAGATAGTGTAGAGTAACTAAGGACGGCGTCGTTACTGGCTCTTGCCAAGATTACTCAGAACGGCAGATAGTAACTGATGGAGGGGCTTGTAACTAAAACGACAAGACATCTTACAACAAAGGAGACTTGGTATAGCTGAGGAAAGGCAGATAGTGTAGAGTAACAAAGGACGGCGTGTTCACTAACTCTTGCCAAGCATACTCAGAACGGCAGATAGTAACTGATGGAGGGGCTTGTAACTAAAACGACAAGACATCTTACAACAAAGGAGACTTGGTATAGCTGAGGAAAGGCAGATAGTGTAGAGTAACAAAGGATGGCGTGTTCACTAACTCTTGCCAAGCATACTCAGGACGGCAGATAGTAACTGATGGAGAGGCTTGTAACTAAAACGACAAGACATCTTACAACAAAGGAGACTTGGTATAGTTGAGGAAAGGCAGATAGTGTAGAGTAACTAAGGACGGCGTCGTTACTGGCTCTTGCCAAGATTACTCAGAACGGCAGATAGTAACTGATGGAGGGGCTTGTAACTAAAACGACAAGACATCTTACAACAAAGGAGACTTGGTATGGCTGAGGAAAGGCAGATAGTGTAGAGTAACTAAGGACGGCGTGTTCACTAACTCTTGCCAAGCATACTCAGAACGGCAGATAGTAACTGATGGAGGGGCTTGTAACTAAAACGACAAGACATCTTACAACAAAGGAGACTTGGTATAGCTGAGGAAAGGCAGATAGTGTAGAGTAACAAAGGACGGCGTGTTCACTAACTCTTGCCAAGCATACTCAGGACGGCAGATAGTAACTGATGGAGAGGCTTGTAACTAAAACGACAAGACATCTTACAACAAAGGAGACTTGGTATGGCTGAGGAAAGGCAGATAGTGTAGAGTAACAAAGGACGGCGTAGTTACTGGCTCTTGCCAAGCCTACTCAGAACGGCAGATAGTAACTGATGGAGGGGCTTGTAACTAAAACGACAAGACATCTTACAACAAAGGAGACTTGGTATAGCTGAGGAAAGGCAGATAGTGTAGAGTAACAAAGGACGGCGTGTTCACTAACTCTTGCCAAGCTTACTCAGAATGGCAGATAGTAACTGATGGAGGGGCTTGTAACTAAAACGACAAGACATCTTACAACAAAGGAGACTTGGTATAGCTGAGGAAAGGCAGATAGTGTAGAGTAACAAAGGACGGCGTAGTTACTGGCTCTTGCCAAGCCTACTCAGAACGGCAGATAGTAACTGATGGAGGGGCTTGTAACTAAAACGACAAGACATCTTACAACAAAGGAGACTTGGTATAGCTGAGGAAAGGCAGATAGTGTAGAGTAACAAAGGACGGCGTAGTTACTGGCTCTTGCCAAGCTTACTAAGAACCGCAGATAGTAACTGATGGAGGGGCTTGTAACTAAAACGACAAGACATCTTACAACAAAGGAGACTTGGTATGGCTGAGAAAAGGCAGATAGTGTAGAGTAACAAAGGACGGCGTCTTCACTAACTCTTGCCAAGCATACTCAGGACGGCAGATAGTAACTGATGGAGAGGCTTGTAACTAAAACGACAAGACATCTTACAACAAAGGAGACTTGGTATGGCTGAGGAAAGGCAGATAGTGTAGAGTAACAAAGGACGGCGTAGTTACTGGCTCTTGCCAAGCCTACTCAGAACGGCAGATAGTAACTGATGGAGGGGCTTGTAACTAAAACGACAAGACATCTTACAACAAAGGAGACTTGGCAGATAGTGTAGAGTAACAAAGGACGGCGTGTTCACTAACTCTTGCCAAGCTTACTCAGAATGGCAGATAGTAACTGATGGAGGGGCTTGTAACTAAAACGACAAGACATCTTACAACAAAGGAGACTTGATATAGCTGAGGAAAGGCAGATAGTGTAGAGTAACAAAGGACGGCGTGTTCACTAACTCTTGACAAGCATACTCAGGACGGCAGATAGTAACTGATGGAGAGGCTTGTAACTAAAACGACAAGACATCTTACAACAAAGGAGACTTGGTATAGCTGAGGAAAGGCAGATAGTGTAGAGTAACAAAGGACGGCGTGTTCACTAACTCTTGCCAAGCATACTCAGAACGGCCGATAGTAACTGATGGAGGGGCTTGTAACTAAAACGACAAGACATCTTACAACAAAGGAGACTTGGTATAGCTGAGGAAAGGCAGATAGTGTAGAGTAACAAAGGACGGCGTGTTCACTAACTCTTGACAAGCTTACTCAGAATGGCAGATAGTAACTGATGGAGGGGCTTGTAACTAAAACGACAAGACATCTTACAACAAAGGAGACTTGGTATAGCTGAGGAAAGGCAGATAGTGTAGAGTAACAAAGGACGGCGTGTTCACTAACTCTTGCCAAGCATACTCAGAACGGCCGATAGTAACTGATGGAGGGGCTTGTAACTAAAACGACAAGACATCTTACAACAAAGGAGACTTGGTATAGCTGAGGAAAGGCAGATAGTGTAGAGTAACAAAGGACGGCGTGTTCACTAACTCTTGCCAAGCATACTCAGAACGGCCGATAGTAACTGATGGAGGGGCTTGTAACTAAAACGACAAGACATCTTACAACAAAGGAGACTTGGTATAGCTGAGGAAAGGCAGATAGTGTAGAGTAACAAAGGACGGCGTGTTCACTAACTCTTGACAAGCTTACTCAGAATGGCAGATAGTAACTGATGGAGGGGCTTGTAACTAAAACGACAAGACATCTTACAACAAAGGAGACTTGGTATAGCTGAGGAAAGGCAGATAGTGTAGAGTAACAAAGGACGGCGTGTTCACTAACTCTTGCCAAGCTTACTCAGAATGGCAGATAGTAACTGATGGAGGGGCTTGTAACTAAAACGACAAGACATCTTACAACAAAGGAGACTTGATATAGCTGAGGAAAGGCAGATAGTGTAGAGTAACAAAGGACGGCGTGTTCACTAACTCTTGCCAAGCTTACTCAGAATGGCAGATAGTAACTGATGGAGGGGCTTGTAACTAAAACGACAAGACATCTTACAACAAAGGAGACTTGGTATAGCTGAGGAAAGGCAGATAGTGTAGAGTAACAAAGGATGGCGTGTTCACTAACTCTTGCCAAGCTTACTCAGAATGGCAGATAGTAACTGATGGAGGGGCTTGTAACTAAAACGACAAGACATCTTACAACAAAGGAGACTTGGTATAGCTGAGGAAAGGCAGATAGTGTAGAGTAACAAAGGATGGCGTGTTCACTAACTCTTGCCAAGCTTACTCAGAACGGCAGATAGTAACTGATGGAGGGGCTTGTAACTAAAACGACAAGACATCTTACAACAAAGGAGACTTGGTATAGCTGAGGAAAGGCAGATAGTGTAGAGTAACAAAGGATGGCGTGTTCACTAACTCTTGCCAAGCATACTCAGAACGGCAGATAGTAACTGATGGAGAGGCTTGTAACTAAAACGACAAGACATCTTACAACAAAGGAGACTTGGTATAGCTGAAGAAAGGCAGATAGTGTAGAGTAACAAAGAACGGCGTCTTCACTAGCTCTCGCCAAGCTTACTCAGAACGGCAGATAGTAACTGATGGAAGGGCTTGTAACTAAAACTAAGCATTTTTTAGTTAAAGACAGTTTTACTATTTATCTTAAGAGTGTGCTCTACTATCCGCCATAATTTATTTGATTCTCCATAAGGCTAATGGTAATTTCAAAAAAGGAGAACCGCTGTATTTATGAATAAACAATTTTAACTTGGCCTGTTTTTTTAGAGGACACTTTAGTATAGAACCCCCTGAAAACAGATTTAATTTTATCCTTTGATTTACTTTTTAAATAGTATGGGTGTTTATCAGAATAAACCAACCCAGTTACATAAATCTAATCTCAGGGGTTACTAGTACTACTTATCGTATAAAAGTTACAATTTTAAACAAATATGTTAAAACATTTAAGCGTGAAATATTTTCAAGTGAAGTAGGTTCAACTGCATAACGCGGGCGTCACCTACTGATTGATGCGCTGAAGAGAGAGTCAACTGCACGGCTGTTGAAGTCACGCAGTGGTTTCGGGACGAACGGACAGTCGACCACCGGGTCTTCTGATAGTCGACTGAGTAGTTCCTAAGTAAACACCAGGTCGGAGGCTCGATTGCGACAAAATTGTTCACCGGAGATGACTATTCATGAATTATTTTTTTGAATTGGTAATAATGGAGTAACTCATAATAAAGAGTATAGTAAGTATAATAAAGAGTCACTTTTTAAAAGCTTGTAAACCTTGTTTATATGTTCTTTTATATTTTTGAAATGAATTTCTAACAAATATAACTTTCTAATAAATATGTATGAATGTAGGGCCTACATCTGACTGTTTGTTTGTCTTTTATGCATTAATCACGACATACATCGTCATAAAACGTTAGGAAGTTATGTATTTTTCCCAGGGAAAGTTTTAAGCGTGGTTTTTTTTACATTCGACTGAAGGGCTCCACCCACTGGCCTTTAAAGTTTCAATAGTAATTCAATTGAGTAGTTGGACTTTTTCCATCATCTCGTGAAGAGACTTTGTGTAATGTACCAGGTCTTGGACCGGTACAGTTTCGTTTTTTCGTTGTTGTCTGCCAGGCTGCCTGAGTTTCGCTTTTGCCTTGCGTTCCGCGTACTTTGGTAGCCGTTGGCCCAGTTCCGTTTCGTTCCGGTTTCCAGCAGCTTCGGTCAGGTTGACCGGCTTCTAGATTGTTCGAGTAGTTCTAGTTTCTCTGGAGCCTTCGTCTTTCAGGTTGGCCGTCATTTTGTCTTTGGCTCTGCCTGCTGAGATTACTATGTTCGGCTGAGAGACTCCAAAACGTAAGTGTTAATTTTGTAATTTCTAATATTTAATCTCCCTTTTGGTGAAAATACTTTTGTTTCAATAATATTAATCGTTCTTGCTTGTGTTTTCAGAGTTTGGTTAAATTTGTATTCTTTGTCTAGATGTTTCTCAGACTAGGTTAAAGCCATGTGCTTCCATGTTAATCTTTACCGTTAATTACCGTTAATGCTTTTTATTTCTGCCTTTATTTTCAATTGTAATTCTGTATAATGTTTATGGAGCCTTTTTACAGTTGTAGTTACCGATATCATATTTTTTGTTCTTTGCCAATAACCTAGCCTAGCTGTACCCTTTGATTTTCATGTTTTAACATATTGCTCATGTATCCATGGCCTAGTATTCAGGTTGTCATTTTTAAGTCCATATACGTAATTAATTCTTTTATAATTTGTTAATGGTAATTTTTCCTAAATCTGAGTTTGCCAACATAATTATTCATGACCTAAAAAATAGATCTTTTATTTTTTCTAGTGTGATAATCCTGTATAATTTTGTCTGTGCCCGTTTTGTGTTGCCATGTCATGTTTAGGGGTTATGTATAATATTTGTGTTGTGATGGCTGGACTGTATTTGATGTGCTGTGTGTTGTGCCTTACAGTCCAGAATCCTCGAGTGGGACGTTCAGCCCTCGGCCTGCCGTCCGGGGATTATCGACCATCTGCTCTGCTAGCCTGGCCTGAGGACCATGCTGGAGCCTAGTTTCGCCCGCTACCCTCTCTACAGCTTTGGGTAGAGTTCTTCAGTCCTCAGGTCAGTTCTGTCCATTTTTTTCTTCCCGGCGGCTGAGCTGAGGGGTTCTGGTGATATTAAAAAAAAAAAAAGAAATAAAAAGAAAAAATCATGAAATATAAAAGAAGAGAAAAAGTTTGTGGAACTGTTTAATTTGTGGCCTAGGCCTAAACTGGAACAGTGATTGTTGAAACAGCCATGGGGACTTATATTTTTTTTATTTTAAAAGAAAAGCTTTAAAAATACACAAAGAATATTTTTGATGTTAATATTTATTTATATTTATTGTTATTTAGTTTTAATTAGTTTATTTTCTTGTTACATTTGTTTAGATTTTTATATTTGTTAGGTCCCCATTGTTAAATCCTGTTATTATTGATTTATATGCTTAGGCCTAGTTATTGTTATTTATTTTTTTTGTTAAGTGTATTAGGGGGGGGGGTTTTGAAGTGAATTTTTACTCGAACGGTACCGTGTTATATTTTCTTTTAAATTATTTAATTTTTAAACGTTCACCAAAAGGGGGATTATTGTTCTTTTGCTTAACTTTAATTCGGAGCTGCCCAGGGATTCCGGCTTACTCCCTGGCCCGGTGGAATCAAGGGATTCGGGCTAAATTGCCGGTTTAAATGTTGTGATCCAAAAGTTTTCTAAATTTTCACTTTTATTTGGGGCCTAATATTTTTCTTACGTTTTGGGGTGTCTCAGGCTAAACTGCAGATAGGCCATACACCCTGTAGTTGATTAGTTGTTATATTTTGGGTATTTGTAGAGTTTGTGGTATTTATAGCGTTTGTTATTATTGTGTAGTATCTTGGTAATTTTAGTGTGTTGTTATTTATTTAATTGCAAATTTATATTGTTGGCTTCTGCCGTTTTTGATTTATTAAATGTTTATTTTTCTGGTTTTCCTGATTATAAATTAGTTTTGCTCAGCTGCCGAGTGTTATTTTGACCCTCCAACTGCCACCCGTGATCCCATCGCTCGACTTGGTTTGAGCCATCCCCCGGTTGGCACGCTTTCCAGCTTTGGTGGGGGGATGGGTCTCAATTGGTAGCAGAGCGTGGTTGTCTAAAAAAAAAAAAAAAAAAAAAAAAAAAAAAAAAAAAAAAAAAAAATATTTCTTTCTTGGTTGTTGACGGTGGGTGTTTGCCAGTTAGTAGGCCATGGTTGGCCGACCTACCGTCAAGGTGTCTTGGTAATACGTAGAAAAAAAAAAAAAAGAAACAAATAAATATTTATTTAAAAAGAAAAACAATTAAAAACCAAATAAATAATTTAACTTAGAAAAAAAAAAAAAAAAAAAAAAAAAAAAACCTAGGCAATCCGCTTGGTTACTTTGTTGAATGGGTTTCATGGGTGGATTGGAGTGGTCGGCAGTGGCTCGGTAGGCTGAGGGTTTAGTTCGTCTTGGACCCTGGAGTTGTCGTTTTTTGTGTACTGTTGAGAATTTTGTTTTGCGAGATGGCCTATCTGCAGAATGTTGCGCTCCTGGTCAAGGAGGAGTTGATTTTCGAATTGAGGTCGCGGGGTGTGACTCCGGAAGGGGATGTTCTGAATCTCCGGAGGTTGCTGCGGGAGCAGTTGTCCGCGGGTACGGCGGTGGATTGGTCTGACCTGCTGGAGGTTGGTGATGAGTTGGGGATTTGTAAACGGAAGGTGGAAGATTGGGAAGGGGTGTTAGAGGATTTGCAGTTGGAACCTCCAGTGGGTCGTGACCGGGCCTGCCGCCTTGCACGTTTGGGGCATCTGCTTGCCCGTTTAAGGCTGGTCAACCGGGCGCCGGGGTTGGAACCATCGGATAGGGCGTGGATCTTGGAGAGTGTGTCTAGGCTGGATGAGATTTTTCAGGCACTCTCCGGGTCCACGACTCCTACGGGTCTGGGTCAGCGGCCTAATTTCACACTTTCTCCTAACGTGTCGAGGCCGCAGGCTGAGACAACGGCTTTCACTGTGCCTGAGGCTCCTTCTGAGCCTGCAGGCGTTTCGGTTGAGGTTGCTTGTGGTTCGGCTCCAGCTGCCGGTCCTACTGCGCCTTTGGGTTCACCTGCTCTTCTGCAGCTGAGCTACCACAAGCTACCTAACCCTCTCACGCCCATGATCCAGAATCTCCCTGTGATCGATGGGATGGATCCTGAGGAGCTTCTTAAGTTTCTGGTGGCCTTTCTCAGACTTAGTGAGATGCCCGGCATGCAGGCTGGGGACTTGCTTCGTCTGGTGTTCCCTTATTGTAGAGGTCCCGTTGGGGAGTTGCTGAGTTCTGTCTTGGCCAGTGATGCCTCGGTGGACTCGTTCCATCGAGAGTTACTTTCGTCATTTCTTCCCATTCGACTCAGGGAGAGGATGGTCATGGACAGATTTTATCGGTCGCAGGGTAGGGGCGAGTCTCTGGCAGCCTATGTTTCTTCAGTCAAGGAAGCTCGTCAAGCGTTGCGCCTCACCCTTTCTGAAGCTGACACCGTTCGTGTCATCCTGGATGGCATTTCTCCAGAAGAACGGTGCAGATTGGTTTTTGCTGGTGTTCCTTCTACTTTTCGGGAGCTGCATCAGCTGTGCATTGTATCGCGCAGCGTGCAGTTCTCAGACCAGCAAGGGAGGGATTCTGAGAGTCATCGTGCTCTCCCCACCCGTCGACCGGCTATGTCTTTAGGTGTGAGTCAGCCAGTGGAGGGTCGGAGTTCTCGGCCTCCTGTTCTGTGTTTTGCTTGTGGCCAACCTGGTCACATTCGACGTGACTGTCCACGTGCTCGAGGTCGTGGGGCGGGAAACGCTCAGCGCGGGGGGTTGCCTCCACAGTAGCTCCCCGCGTTGTTGCGACTGACCGTGGCCATTTGCCTCTTACGCGTGCCCATAGCAGGAGCGTCGGGGATGTTTCGGGCCTTGCTGGCATGGCTTCCCTGGGACTTAGGGCGGTCACCTCGGTGTGTCCTGGCGTTTTTGTATCTTTTGGGGGTACGGTGTGTCGAGCCCTTCTGGATTCTGGTTCGGCATGCAGTATCATCAGCCTTTCTCTTTTTGAGTCCCTTGACGCCTTAGGACTTGTCAGGCACACCGAGCCTTCTTCTATTACTTGCTGGACGGCATCCCAAACTCCTCTACCTATTCTTCTGAAGGCGTTTTTCCAGTTTAAGATTGAAGGATTTTCCTGGAGGTGGGGTTTTCTTGTTGCCAAGGACCTGGCGGTTTCCTGTATCCTAGGGGCAGACTTCATTTCTAAGAGTGGTATGGTGCTTGACCTCCAGAAGCGCCAGATGTTTTTCAAGTTTAATCGGCGAGTTTTGGTGCCTCTAGTAGGTGATTCTGACTGCCCTCCTGCAGTCAGAGAGGTGGGTTGTGAGCCCGAACAACCCAAGGTGGATCCAGTTGGTCATCTCCCCCCTGAGCAGGCGGAGGCCATTAGGAGGCTGTGTTTGCGGTTTCCTGATGTGCTTACGGCTGAGCTTGGGGTCACTTCTCTTCTGGAGTATGAGATCCACCTCACCGATTCTCAGCCAGTTAGGAGTCATCCGTACAAACTTGCTCCCCCAAAGATGGAGGTTATGAGGGCGATGATTGAAGATCTTCTGAGCAAGGGTGTGATTGAACCGTCTCGTTCTGCTTATGCCAGTCCAGCTTTTCTTGTGCCCAAGCCTAATGGGAAGTCTAGGCTTGTGATGGATTATCGGAGGCTCAACGCTAAGGTCGCTATTGACTCGGTACCTCTGCCTGATTTGCATTCTGCGTTTGATTGGTTCGGTAAGGCTAAGTTTTTCAGTGTTTTCGATTTGAACCAGGCCTACCATCAGATTCCATTGAAGAAGGAATCACGGCCTATGACTAGCTTCTGTGTTCCCTGGAATCTTTACCAGTTCACTAGGGTTCCTATGGGTCTTGCTGTGGGTGCCCAGACGCTTACTCGTCTGCTTGATTCCATCTTCCATGATGTGAAGTTCAAGTTTGTCTTCAATTACCTGGACGATCTTCTTGTCTACAGTGAGACTTTCGGGGAACACATGCAACATCTGGAGGAAGTTCTTAGTCGCCTTAAATCAGCTGGCCTTACCGTCAATCCAGAGAAAGTCACTTTTGCTCGTCCTGAGATCTCTTTTCTGGGTCATCTTATCTCTTCTCGAGGCGTCTGCATAGATCCTGCGAGGACCCAGGGCATTCGGGATTTTCCTCCTCCCAGAGATGCCAAGGGGATTGCCCGTTTTGTGGGGATGGTGAATTTTTACCGTCGCTTCATCCCTAACGTGGCCGAGCTTGCTGCCCCGTTGAACGAGCTGCGTAAGAAAGGTGTCCCTTTTGTGTGGGGCCAAGCTCAGCAGACTGCCTTTGATGCTCTCAAGGAGGCTATCATGCAACCTCCTGTCCTGCGTATGCCTGATTTTAGTAGAGAATTTATTCTTCAGACTGATGCCTCCTCCTCCGCCATTGCTGCTGTTCTTTCTCAGGAGTTTGATGGGGTCAGGCAGCCCATCGCTTTTGCTTCGAGGACGTTGTCTCACCAGGAAAGGAAAGCTTCTTCCATCTATGAGTTAGAGTGTCTGGCTGTTGTCTTTGGTACGGACAAGTTTCGGCGTTTCTTGGAACACGCTGAGTTCTTGCTGGAGACGGACAATCAGGCACTGTCTTGGCTTCTTGCCCATCCCCGACAGCTCGGGAAAATTGGTCGCTGGGTGGTCAAAATTTCTGCCTTTAAGTTCCGAGTTCAACATCTTAGGGGTACCCAGAATGTCATCGCGGATGCTCTGTCCCGCATGTACCACGAACCCAGTGATCCACCGACTGAGGCTGTTGCTCAGTGTGGTGCTGTTCTTCTGGATTTTCCTCTGGCTTTTGACGACCTACTGTCCCATCAACAGAAAGATCCTGAGCTGTCAGTCATCTTAGGTGAGCTTCAAGAGGGAGGTGCCCACCCTCCCTATTTTCTGTCCAAAGGGGTACTCTGTTGCCGTCCTCGACAGAGGGGTGAACCCCGTGTAGTGCTGCCTAGTCATCTAGTACCGATGGTCTTTCAGTATTATCACTCTTCCCTTGTGGGCGGTCATCTTGGCATTCATAAGACCATCGCTAAGATTCGTAGGTACTTCATCTGGAAGGGCATGGACCGGGATGTTGCTGGCAGAGTGCGGGCTTGTCACCTGTGCTCTCTCAGCAAGCCTAGTCAGAATGCAAGGTTAGGGTTGTTATCTTCTGAGGTGGCCGAGCGTCCTTTTGAGAAGGTGTTCATCGACTACGTGGGTCCTTTTCCCCGTAGCAAGTCAGGTAGCTCCTACCTACTTGTTTGTGTGGATGCTTTCTCGAAGTTCGTTTGGCTTTTCCCACTTCGGAGTGCCACGGCTAAGCTCACCATCCGTGCTCTCCAGTCCCAACTCTTCCAGCACTTTGGTGTGCCTTCCACTCTTGTGTCCGACAACGGTAGCCAGTTTACCTCCCATGAGTTTCGTAGGTTCTGTTTTGGCAATGGTATCAGGCATGTGACTACCTCTCCGTATTACCCACAGCCTTCTCATGCAGAGCGGTTCAACCGCAATCTTCGGTCTGCCCTTATTACCTTCCATGCTGAGAAGCAGAACACCTGGGATGAGAGTCTCTCTTGGCTCCAGCTTGCTTTTAATTCTTCCAAGCATGAGAGTCACAATGCCACTCCCTTCGAAATTCTACATGGCTACCCTCCTAACAACCCTTTGTCCAACTTGTGGAGGCTAGAGGATCTTCTACCTACGCCAGGTGCCACTGACGTAGTGTCCACGTGGCGGGCTGCTCGGCGCAACCTGCTACGTGCTAGAGAGAGAGTGAGGAGGAGGTATGATAAGGGTCGTACTCCTAACCCTTTTCAGGTTGGAGATCTGGTTCTTTGTCAGGCTCACCCGGTCAGTTCGGCCGCGGAACGAAGAGCTGCAAAGTTGTGCTATCGGTGGTCTGGTCCCCACCGCATCGACAGGTTTTTGTCACCGGTGACTGCTCTGCTGGTTGATCCCCAGTCAGGCAGGGTGTTTAGGAAAGCCCATGTGTCCCAGCTTAAGGCTTTCCGGGGAACGGTTGGTCCAGGAGTTGGTGTTCCTGGGGGTTTCTTGGGGCAAAGAGATTGATCACCTCTGCGCCCTAGGTGGCTGTTCTGAGAGAGTCTTCCTTCTCTCTTTTTTCTTGTCGGGCCCGACAGTCAGGGTAGTTTGCTCCCTGTTCCGAGGGGTTTCCCCTCTTAGGTTCTCTTGGACGTCCTTGGAACACCACTCTTCGGAGGTCTTCGTCTTCTCTTGGTTCCCTGAGGTACCGAGTTTGCTCCCCTGCCTGGGTGTGTTGAGGTTTGCAGAGGGAGGTTGTACCAGGTCTTGGACCGGTACAGTTTCGTTTTTTCGTTGTTGTCTGCCAGGCTGCCTGAGTTTCGCTTTTGCCTTGCGTTCCGCGTACTTTGGTAGCCGTTGGCCCAGTTCCGTTTCGTTCCGGTTTCCAGCAGCTTCGGTCAGGTTGACCGGCTTCTAGATTGTTCGAGTAGTTCTAGTTTCTCTGGAGCCTTCGTCTTTCAGGTTGGCCGTCATTTTGTCTTTGGCTCTGCCTGCTGAGATTACTATGTTCGGCTGAGAGACTCCAAAACGTAAGTGTTAATTTTGTAATTTCTAATATTTAATCTCCCTTTTGGTGAAAATACTTTTGTTTCAATAATATTAATCGTTCTTGCTTGTGTTTTCAGAGTTTGGTTAAATTTGTATTCTTTGTCTAGATGTTTCTCAGACTAGGTTAAAGCCATGTGCTTCCATGTTAATCTTTACCGTTAATTACCGTTAATGCTTTTTATTTCTGCCTTTATTTTCAATTGTAATTCTGTATAATGTTTATGGAGCCTTTTTACAGTTGTAGTTACCGATATCATATTTTTTGTTCTTTGCCAATAACCTAGCCTAGCTGTACCCTTTGATTTTCATGTTTTAACATATTGCTCATGTATCCATGGCCTAGTATTCAGGTTGTCATTTTTAAGTCCATATACGTAATTAATTCTTTTATAATTTGTTAATGGTAATTTTTCCTAAATCTGAGTTTGCCAACATAATTATTCATGACCTAAAAAATAGATCTTTTATTTTTTCTAGTGTGATAATCCTGTATAATTTTGTCTGTGCCCGTTTTGTGTTGCCATGTCATGTTTAGGGGTTATGTATAATATTTTTGTTGTGATGGCTGGACTGTATTTGATGTGCTGTGTGTTGTGCCCTACAGTCCAGGGTCCTCGAGTGGGACGTTCAGCCCTCGGCCTGCCGTCCGGGGATTATCGACCATCTGCTCTGCTAGCCTGGCCTGAGGACCATGCTGGAGCCTAGTTTCGCCCGCTACCCTCTCTACAGCTTTGGGTAGAGTTCTTCAGTCCTCAGGTCAGTTCTGTCCATTTTTTTCTTCCCGGCGGCTGAGCTGAGGGGTTTTGGTGATATTAAAAAAAAAAAAGAAATAAAAAGAAAAAATCATGAAATATAAAAGAAGAGAAAAAGTTTGTGGAACTGTTTAATTTGTGGCCTAGGCCTAAACTGGAACAGTGATTGTTGAAACAGCCATGGGGACTTATATTTTTTTTATTTTAAAAGAAAAGCTTTAAAAATACACAAAGAATATTTTTGATGTTAATATTTATTTATATTTATTGTTATTTAGTTTTAATTAGTTTATTTTCTTGTTACATTTGTTTAGATTTTTATATTTGTTAGGTCCCCATTGTTAAATCCTGTTATTATTGATTTATATGCTTAGGCCTAGTTATTGTTATTTATTTTTTTTGTTAAGTGTATTAGGGGGGGGGGGTTTTGAAGTGAATTTTTACTCGAACGGTACCGTGTTATATTTTCTTTTAAATTATTTAATTTTTAAACGTTCACCAAAAGGGGGATTATTGTTCTTTTGCTTAACTTTAATTCGGAGCTGCCCAGGGATTCCGGCTTACTCCCTGGCCCGGTGGAATCAAGGGATTCGGGCTAAATTGCCGGTTTAAATGTTGTGATCCAAAAGTTTTCTAAATTTTCACTTTTATTTGGGGCCTAATATTTTTCTTACGTTTTGGGGTGTCTCAGGCTAAACTGCAGATAGGCCATACACCCTGTAGTTGATTAGTTGTTATATTTTGGGTATTTGTAGAGTTTGTGGTATTTATAGCGTTTGTTATTATTGTGTAGTATCTTGGTAATTTTAGTGTGTTGTTATTTATTTAATTGCAAATTTATATTGTGGCCTTCTGCCGTTTTTGATTTATTAAATGTTTATTTTTCTGGTTTTCCTGATTATAAATTAGTTTTGCTCAGCTGCCGAGTGTTATTTTGACCCTCCAACTGCCACCCGTGATCCCATCGCTCGACTTGGTTTGAGCCATCCCCCGGTTGGCACGCTTTCCAGCTTTGGTGGGGGGATGGGTCTCAGTAATTAATTGTCTTCACGAAATGATGGGCAAAAATCAACAATCTTTGTTAGCTTTATCAAATACTCTTTCATTAATAATTAATATATATATAAAATAATTAATATATATATATATATTTTATTTATTTAATTAATTATTAGCTTTTAGATAAAAAAAGAAATTAAATCTTTTTAAATAAGCTCAGTAATGCCTACTTATGTTTAATATTTAATTTAAATAAAAGCTAAACATAACCGTTTATATTTTTATCTCGTAGCAAAGCACGAGTAAAGAACTAGTTTAATATATACTCCCCGGTAAATAACTATACAATGTTATAGGATTGTCTGCCACTGGCCATTTCGAGATATCCATTAATCGATTTCCTCTAATGGCCGCTGGGACACGACTTTAACCTCTCGTGACAGCCTTTGTCCGTCCCATCAACTCACGTGTCACAGCCATTATGTAATTAGGAATCAAGATTACTTTTGAATCGTTCAAACATCTTGTGTTTAAACTGCCACTGGTAATTCATTCAACGTATTTAAGTGGTGTTAATAACTTCAAAAAAAATATGGTGGGATTAATATTATTTGTAAAAATAATGTTTATGTATCAGCTAAAATCATAATTCATTTCAATGCATAATTTCTCCTCTCATTCAATAATAATATAAAGTAAGGCAGTAATTGTTGGGCACAGTGCAACTCTGTTAGGCCCTGTACTTTTTATAATTTCGTTTTGTACCTTTATAATTTTTCCTGTGGGTGAAGCCAGCCGATGTAGAGTATTGTCCGAGGTTCGTTGAATAAAGTTTACGCACAGTCCTGAAGGCAAGAGTGAACTGGTGAGTGAAATTTAAAAAATAAAACAAATAATTTCTCTAGTAAAACATAGGCATATACCTTTTTAGTGTTACTTCTCATATTTACCATAACCATTACCGACCCTGTGTCTTTTGTAATAGCATTTCCTATACCCAAAGGAAACATGCTTTAAACAAATGTTCAATATCCTAAAAGCATGACGTTATATAATACATCATTACAATGACAACCAAGAACTAATGCTTACAATGATCCCAAAAATCAGACGAGATTACAAACCTATACCTAACACATTTATGTTGTATCTACCTTGAAGGGCCTAAATTTCAAACCAACAACAAGAGATAACTTTAAATGAAGGGATACAAGTTATAGTTTTCTTTTCTGCACTACCACAATACTTATAGTTACATAAAACATAGAACGTTAATAGTTAAATCATGCAAGCATTCCGTTTGTTTAGGGCAACATTTCAGTAAATCTCGAACGTGTTCAGATAATACATGTTAGAAGTCACTTAGGCATCCCTTCGCTCCACTACTTTGAATATGTTACCCCGATCTCCATTTGTCATCTTTTCAAATCACTCCAAGTTATTTCATCTTTTATAACGCACCTGACTTCCTCCATTCTGTAATTCGTCACCTTCCTAACAATAAAATACTTAATTTGTTAGTACGAAGACGAGTTGCTACTTTAATGAAACTCCTCCAAAGAAAGCAGTCGACTATTAAATATTTAAAATAAAAAATTGTACACATGTATAGATGGTAAAATGTTCACCCTTTTCATGGTTTACAAGATCTTAAATGACTTACATCACCCCACAATAACTTAAGAGAGTTGTAGGGCAAAGAGCATGACGCCCATAATTGGGTGGATTAATGGGTCCCTCAGCCTATAATGGCACACTTTTGGCAATATCAAAACATATATTTAATTTGACCAAAACCCCTAAAAAATAACTGCCTCCTGGTACTCAAGTGAGAACAATACTGTCAAAGAACCAACCAAAATAACGCTACAAAACTTTCGTAAAGATCTTGGTTTTGGTCGAAATAGAAAGGTTTATCGAAGAAGCAGACTTTGCATAAGAATATCTCATGAAGATATTAGAAAATGAGTGGGGGAAGGGGGCAGGTAATGAGCACGCTTCAATAGGACTGGGTTAAGTAGATTCAATATAATGTAACCACATTTATCCGAGCCAACCTATACCCGGGACACCCTTGAATGAGTGGTAAAAGGTTTTAAGCGAGGGATGAGCAATCAACGGAGGTGTTTTGTCAAAAAAGAGAAGATAATTCTTTACAAATTAAGTACATCAATTACTTTAGTAGTTATATCCTCATTGTCAAAGTAATGAACACTCACGGCTAAAGTAATGGATACTCATTGCAACAGTAATGGACACTCATGGCTAAAGTAATGTACACTCATGACTACATTAATGAATACTCATTGCTAAAGTAATGGACACTCATGGCTAAAGTAATGTACACTCATGACTTCAGTAATGGACACTCATGGCTAAAGGGACACTCATGGCTAATGTAATGGACACTCATTGTCAAAGTAATGAACACTCACTGCTAAAGTAGTGAGAACTAAAGTATGAGTGTAAAACTATACAATAAAATGTATAGTTGGATATGTCTCGTATATTTTGTACTGTAATCCTACAGAAGGTTAAACAGTACCGGCCCAGCCACACAGCTATAAGTAGGTGCTCACGAGTGTATTTTATCTAGTGCAACACTACAAATATTAAACACTTTTCTACAGAGTAAACACGCTAGTTAATGTGCAATATGGTATACCTTCAGTGTATGATGTCATCGCTCCATTATGTCTGAAATTATTTAATTTAAAAATTAGAAAAGCCATGCTGGGAGCTTTAAAATTTCTACTAAACAGTAGAAGGCTTTAATGATAATTTACATCTCCTGTTGTGAATGTACTTCAAGTTTTGACAACATTCCAAAGGATCTTAATTTTATACCGAAGTAATATAACACAAGAATATGCTTATTATAAAAATATTACGTATCTTTTAGAATGTTTTATCATACAAGAAAGTAACGTTTTGTATGTACTTTGTATATTTCTTCAACCATGTACCTAGTAGTTCAACATTAGGTTTAAACATAATATAAACCCATCGCGTTATTCTGAACGACCAGTATCGTTCAGCTTGACAAAGCTGATTCCTCAATCTGGAGAGATAAAGAAAGAGCTGAGTTGTAGTTCCACTCGTCATTATTGCTAATGCAAACACCTTTAAAAAATTGACCAATTACCTTAACTTCTTTAGGATTTGTTAATTTAGCCATTTCTATGCTATCACTGAAACTATTTTTGTAGACGAAAAACAAAAATATTCAACGATACTTAGCTTTAAATGTAGAAGAGTCATTTCTGAGCTCCAGGATAAATTGGTTAGGAAAATAGGTGTAATTGCCTTCACAGCGGAATTTATAAGCACACAATTTGATTTCCTACGACATAGATTAATTTGAGAAAGTTAATTGCAAAATATATATAATTTGATATGTATATTTCGAGATAAAAGAGCGGCTTTAGCTTACACATAGGTCTACCACTACAGCATCTAACCTATAGTATAACCAATAAATTTGTTACATAAAGGTGTTGCCTGATAAATCTAACAATAAATTGCCTAGTATTGATTGTTGAATATACCGATATTGTAAATACATTTCACCAATGAATATACCAATATAATTTTTAATAGCACGTCTCAGGTATTAAACAACTACTGCTAGTAGATGTTGAGATGAAAGCCACATGTCTCAGGTATTAAACAACTGCTACTAGTAGATGTTGACATGAAAGCCACATGTCTCACGTATTAAACAACTACTGCTAGTAGATGTTGACATGAAGCCACATGTCTCAGGTATTAAACAACTACTGCTAGTAGATGTTGACATAAAAGCCACACGTCTCAGGTATTAAACAACTACTGCTAGTAGGTGTTGACATGAAAGCCACATGTCTCAGGTATTAAACAACTGCTACTAGTAGATGTTGACATGAAAGCCACATGTCTCAGATATTAAACAACTACTGCTAGTAGGTGTTGACATGAAAGCCACATGTCTCAGGTATTAAACAACTGCTACTAGTAGATGTTGACATGAAAGGCATATGTATCAGGTATTAAACAACTGCTACTAGTAGATGTTCACATAAAAGCCACATGTCTCAGGTATTTAACAACTACTGCTAGTAGATGTTGAGATGAAAGCCACATGTCTCAGGTATTAAACAACTGCTACTAGTAGATGTTGACATGAAAGCCACACGTCTCAGGTATTAAAAAACTACTGCTAGTAGATGTTGACATGAAAGCCACATGTCTCAGGTACTAAACAACTACTGCTAGTAGATGTAGACATGAAAGTCACATGTACAGGTATTAAACAACTGCTACTAGTAGATGTTGACATGAAAGCCACATGTCTCAGGTATTAAACAACTACTGCTAGTAGATGTTGACATGAAAGCCACATGTCTCAGGTATTAAACAACTACTGCTAGTAGATGTTGACATGAAAGCCACATGCCTCAGGTATTAAACAACTGCTACTAGTAGATGTTGACATAAAAGCCACACGTCTCAGGTATTAAACAACTACTGCTAGTAGATGTTGACATGAAAGCCACATGTCTCAGGTATTAAACAACTACTGCTAGTAGATGTTGAGATGAAAGCCACATGTCTCAGG
Source organism: Stictocephala bisonia (assembly GCA_035578905.1). Taxonomy (NCBI): domain Eukaryota; kingdom Metazoa; phylum Arthropoda; class Insecta; order Hemiptera; family Membracidae; genus Stictocephala; species Stictocephala bisonia. The sequence continues at coordinate 347,298 of JAQJVL010000611.1, read as the reverse complement.
TATTAAACAACTGCTACTGGTAGATGTTGACATGAAAGCCACATGTCTCAGGTATTAAACAACTGCTGCTAGTAGATGTTGACATGAAAGCCACATGTCTCAGGTATTAAACAACTACTGCTAGTAGATGTTGACATGAAAGCCACACGTCTCAGGTATTAAACAACTACTGCTAGTAGGTGTTGACATGAAAGCCACATGTCTCAGGTATTTAACAACTACTGCTAGTAGATGTTGACATGAAAGCCACATGTCTCAGGTATTAAACAACTACTGCTAGTAGATGTTGACATGAAAGCCACATGTCTCAGGTATTAAACAACTACTGCTAGTAGATGTTGACATGAAAGCCACATGTCTCAGGTATTAAACAACTACTGCTAGTAGATGTTGACATGAAAGCCACATGTCTCAGGTATTAAACAACTACTGCTAGTAGATGTTGACATGAAAGCCACATGTCTCAGGTAATGTGAAGCATACCCTAGTTCAGCACCTAATAAGGTCTTACCTATTGAAGCTAACAACAGATCAGCAAATTTACCTGTTAAAAACATAATTATAATGTTAGTTTTATATTAAAAAATACTCTATATATATTGTTAAAAATGCGCAAAAGAAAAGTATTTTTCTTTTGCGCATTTTTAGGATGTTTTCATAGATAAAAGATTTATTTCATGTAGTTTCCATTGATCTAATCAAGTTCGACACTCTAGGTATCATTTTAAAGATCTTAAAATTATTATTAATGATCAAATTAATAGTTTTTAAAAATATTTACAATACCAACAAAGTTAAAAACAAAAATATTACATAATATAAAATGAAATTTTAAAAGGAGATCCGTTAATTTAATTTATATGTTTGTGTAAATGTGAAGTGTTTGTAAACCTCTTATAAAACTTTTAATCTAATTATCAATAACACTTTTAAGATCTAGAAATTGACACCTAGTGTATCGGGACTCTATTAGATCTATGAAGCTACACGAATTGATGACGATACAAGGTAAACCAACCGTCTTCCATTGAAAATGACACCTAGTGTATCGGGACTCTATTAGATCTATGAAGTTACACGAATTGATGACGATACAAGGTAAACCAACCGTCTTCCATTGAAAATGACACCTAGTGTATCGGGACTCTATTAGATCTATGAAGCTACACGAATTGATGACGATACAAGGTAAACCAACCGTCTTCCATTGAAATTGACACCTAGTGTATCGGGACTCTATTAGATCTATGAAGCTACACGAATTGATGACGATACAAGGTAAACCAACCGTCTTCCATTGAAATTGACACCTAGTGTATCGGGACTCTATTAGATCTATGAAGCTACACGAATTGATGACGATACAAGGTAAACCAACCGTCTTCCATTGAAATTGACACCTAGTGTATCGGGACTCTATTAGATCTATGAAGCTACACGAATTGATAACGATACAAGGTAAACCAACCGTCTTCCATTGAAATTGACACCTAGTGTATCGGGACTCTATTAGATCTATGAAGCTACACGAATTGATGACGATACAAGGTAAACCAACCGTCTTCCATTAAAATTGACACCTAGTGTATCGGGACTCTATTAGATCTATGAAGCTACACGAATTGATAACGATACAAGGTAAACCAACCGTCTTCCATTGAAATTGACACCTAGTGTATCGGGACTCTATTAGATCTATGAAGCTACACGAATTGATGACGATACAAGGTAAACCAACCGTCTTCCATTAAAATTGACACCTAGTGTATCGGGACTCTATTAGATCTATGAAGCTACACGAATTGATGACGATACAAGGTAAACCAACCGTCTTCCATTGAAATTGACACCTAGTGTATCGGGACTCTATTAGATCTATGAAGCTACACGAATTGATGACGATACAAGGTAAACCAACCGTCTTCCATTGAAATTGACACCTAGTGTATCGGGACTCTATTAGATCTATGAAGCTACACGAATTGATGACGATACAAGGTAAACCAACCGTCTTCCATTGAAATTGACACCTAGTGTATCGGGACTCTATTAGATCTATGAAGCTACACGAATTGATGACGATACAAGGTAAACCAACCGTCTTCCATTGAAATTGACACCTAGTGTATCGGGACTCTATTAGATCTATGAAGCTACACGAATTGATAACGATACAAGGTAAACCAACCGTCTTCCATTGAAATTGACACCTAGTGTATCGGGACTCTATTAGATCTATGAAGCTACACGAATTGATGACGATACAAGGTAAACCAACCGTCTTCCATTAAAATTGACACCTAGTGTATCGGTACTCTATTAGATCTATGAAGCTACACGAATTGATGACGATACAAGGTAAACCAACCGTCTTCCATTGAAATTGACACCTAGTGTATCGGGACTCTATTAGATCTATGAAGCTACACGAATTGATTACGATACAAGGTAAACCAACCGTCTTCCATTGGAATTGCTCAATTCAGGTAGCTAAAGAGTGAATAAGTTAAAACTTGATTCCGAAATCGTTGTACGCGTAAGAGAGTCTTAGATGCCATTTTATTTACATAAATATAAGCAATAAATGTGTCTGCTCCAAAATTATTAGGGACATCTCAATTAGAAACTGTCTATAAAACAAAACTGCAACCGTTTTGTTCTATTTAGAATAAACAATTGCATATTTTAAATTGTATTTCATGTATATGTTGAAAATTAGGTCATGTTATAATAAAGTAAAGCCAACCAAAGTAGATCGGAAAGCCTTACTTCCTTCCTGTAAGGAACGATTTCAGCACTTGGCCTAGATTAGTTATTGAAGCAACATAAAGTAGGTTACCGTGGGCTATGGAAATTCTCGACATTAATTGTCATAATAAAGGTAGGTGATTAAAACTAGACAACTTTTAATAAAAAATATTACTGTTCAAGTCCATTTATAATCTATCTCCCTTTGTGTAAAAAACAGATCTCAATTTATTTTCGGAATAATATTTTATTTGCAGTAATAATTTAACATTCTAGTTCTTTTAATTTATAATTTGCGGCTTACATTCATGTGTTGAGGCCCAGAACAACATGTGTTGGGTGAACTCCGATGGAGACATCGCCACTCTACAAATCACCTGATGCCCATCCCCCATAAACTATGGTGATTTGTGTCCAATTCTAAATCAATTAGTGAATAAATAAATATTTGTGAGGACAACATTATTTTAGATACTTTGAAATTGATCGTATTTTATAGTAATTGTATGAAGCGCTCCAGAAAATAAAATAAGGCTGAAAAATATCATAGTACATTTTCAACCATATCGCAGAAGAAAATATTTCTGTCGAAAAAAATTACAAGCCTAATGTATGTCTTGCTACACACATACCCGCACGCACACGCGCGCGCGCACACACACACACACACGCGCGATAATTTTTGTTAGTTCCAATTATACAGAGTTACCATAATAGTATTAGTAAGCAGTATTTACTATTAACAGATCTTTAAAACATGTAATATGAATATGTTTCGAACACAACAAGTTTGCACAGTTTGTTGTTTACGATATAACGGCAAAACGTATAAATTATAAAACAATAACGGAACAAGAAAAACAAGTAGTTACTCTTTGAATTTGAATAAAAATTAATTTTGTATAGTAATAGAGTTATGGGAACTTTAAGGATATAGACGTTGCATTCGTCTCTTTAACAACACATTGAATGTCTGTATTAGGTGATCTATTCGTGTCTTTAACAGATTGGATGTCCGTATTAGGTGATCTATTCACGTCTGTAACAGACTGGATATCCGAATTAGGTGATCTATTCGTGTCTTTAACACACTGGATGTCCGTATTAGGTGATATATTTATGTATTTAACAGTTTGGATGTCCGTATTAGGTGATCTATTCGTGTCTTTAGCAGATTGGATGTCCGTATTAGGTGATCTATTCGCGTCTATAACAGACTGGATATCCGTATTAGGTGATATATTCGTGTCTATACACACTGGATGTCCATATTAGGTGATCTATTCGTGTCTTGATCATATTGGATGTCCTTATTAGCTCATCTGCTCATTCCTTTAACAGACTAAATGTCCAAATTAGCTAATCCATTCGTGTTTTTAATACATATTGAATGTCCGTATTAACTGATCTATTCGAACAGGTAAGATGTTCGACTTCCAACCCCTACAGTATCTTGCAAAAATAGCTTCAATTGACTTCCAACCCACTCCTGCCCTACAAAATCATGACCTCAGTCGACTCCAAACCAATACCACAGAATATAGACAGATATTCTGTGCCAATACCATGTGTTCACTAACATGGCTTCTCTTGACTCCTAACCTCTACCGTGCCTTAACAGACCTTGCTTGCTTCAGTCGACTTCCAACCCTACCGCACCTTCACAAATATTGCTTTAGACGACTTCCAACTCACTTCCAAGCCCTACAAAATCATGACTTAACATGACTTAAGTCGACTCCGAACCCCTACCATACCTTTACAATCATGGTTCCTGACGACGACTCCCAACCCTTACCGTACTTTTATAAATATGGCTATAGTCGACCCCCAACACCCTCCTACCCTACATACTCCTTTCTGAATAACACATGCATGGGTATTGATGACTTCAAACCACCCCAAGTACAAGTATTAGTTTATAATATTGTCACTGTAATGTAAAATTTTTAATACAAATATTATATAGAGATTTTGGGTATATGTTTTAGATAAAATCTCTAATGGGTAAATTACTTAGCATGTGAAACGGAAGGATTGAGATTTTCGATTGTAAAGTTATTGAATGATTGTATCGTTACTCACAATAACTGATAGGAACAACACCCGATACGGTAATTTGTTATTTTGATAAATCAAGCTAAAAATAAAACCCATCAGTAATCTCGTGAAATATATTTCGTGACCGCGCATCTGCTGCCGTATAACATGAGTTATGGTGCCTCAGTAGCCGACTGCACGCCATCAGACACTCACTTAAAACTGTTATACATTATATAACATCAAATAAAAATAAATGTTGGTTCAATGTTGTAATTGAATACATTAAATTTATAGCATGTTTGATATATTCGTTTAATATTGTTGGTAGAAAATGGATTTAATATACTAAATGTATCTATGATTACTAATCTATTGAGACTCGTAAAAATCTATGAATATATTAAACAGAATAATAATATGGGTACCATCTTAAGGTAAATTTTTTGAAAGAGTCAATCTATAAATATCTCAGAAAAATCTGTATATGTCTAAAAATAGTGAACACCTCAAATAATCAAGTTGTTCAAGACATATATTACTTTAAATCTTCATATGGTTCTTGGTAAATAATTATATCCAATTATTTAAACCATTGGGCTTGACATTGTAATACAGTCATAAAATATAATCAATTTTGTATTTGCAGGTTAAGGATAAGCTTAGATAAGAAGCTTGTGATTTATTGTATCTTAACTCATTTTTAAAGTTTAATTAATATTTTAATGGTGTTTAAATAATTACTTGAACATTTAAACTATCCAGCACGAAAAATCAACACTTATTTCAATTAAAATACTGTATATTATATTTTCACATTGAATAATTAATTTGGATAATTTTAGTTTAAAAAATTTTAAAGAAACTTTATACTGACAAGTCATACTGAAATTTAATCGGATTATTGGGGATTAAGATTTACTTATAATATAACAAGTTTAGCTTGTCAATCAAAATGTTATCATTAGTGCTTATTAAATGATTAGTTTGTCAATCTAAATACTACCATTAGTTCATATAAAATAATTAGATTGTCAATCAAAATACTATCATAAGTGCATATACAATGATTAGATTGTCAATCAAAATACTATCATTAGTTCATATAAAATGATTAGCTTGTCAATCTAAATATTATCATTAGTGCTTATTAAATGATTAGTTTGTCAATCTAAATACTATCATTAGTTCATATAAAATGATTAGCTTGTCAATCTAAATACTATCATTAGTACATATACAATAATTAGCTTGTCAATATAAATATTATCATTAGTGCATATACAATGATTAGCTTGTCAATCTAAATACTATCATTAGTTCATATAAAATGATTAGCTTGTCAATCTAAATACTATCATTAGTTCATATAAAATGATTAGCTTGTCAATCTAAATACTATCATTAGTTCATATAAAATGATTAGCTTGTCAATCTAAATACTATCATTAGTTCATATAAAATGATTAGCTTGTCAATCTAAATACTATCATTAGTTCATATAAAATGATTAGCTTGTCAATCTAAATACTATCATTAGTTCATATAAAATGATTAGTTTGTCAATCTAAATACTATTATTAGATCATATAAAATGATTAGCTTGTCAATCTAAATACTATCATTAGTTCATATAAAATGATTAGCTTGTCAATCTAAATACTATCATTAGTGCATATACAATAATTAGCTTGTCAATATAAATATTATCATTAGTGCATATAAAATGATTAGCTTGTCAATCTAAATACTATCATTAGTTCATATAAAATGATTATCTTGTCAATCTAAATACTATCATTAGTGCATATACAATAATTAGCTTGTCAATCTAAATACTATCATTACTGCATATAAAATGATTAGCTTGTCAATCTAAATACTATCATTGCTGCATATACAATGATTAGCTTGTCAATCTAAATACTATCATTAGTGCATATACAATAATTAGCTTGTCAATCTAAATACTATCATTACTGCATATAAAATGATTAGCTTGTCAATCTAAATACTATCATTGCTGCATATACAATGATTAGCTTGTCAATCTAAATACTATCATTAGTGCATATACAATGATTAGTTTGTCAATCTAAATACTATCATTGCTGCATATTGTCAATGGAGTGCATATACTATCATTACTGCATATGGGGTGATTAGCTTGTCAATCTCAATACAATCATTAGTTATGATTAGCTTGTCAATCTAAATACTATCATTACTGCATGTACAATGATTAGTTTGTCAATCTAAATACTATCATTGCTGCATATTGTCAATGGAGTGCATATACTATCATTACTGCATATGGGGTGATTAGCTTGTCAATCTAAATACTATCATTAGTGCATATACAATAATCAGCTTCTCAATCTAAATACTATCATTACTGTATGTACAATGATAAGTTTGTCAATCTAAATACTATCATTACTGCATGTACAATGATAAGCTTGTCAATATAAATACTATCATTAGTGCATATACAATAATTAGCTTGTCAATCTAAATACTATCATTACTGCATGTACAATGATAAGCTTGTCAATATAAATACTATCATTAGTGCATATACAATAATTAGCTTGTCAATCCATATACTATCATTAGTTCATAAAAAATGATTAGCTTGTCAATATAAATACTATCATTAGTGCATATACAATAATTAACTTGTCAATATAAATACTATGATTAGTGCATATACAATAATTAGCTTGTCAATCTAAATACTATCATTACTGCATGTACAATGATAAGCTTGTCAATATAAATACTACCATAAGTGCATATACAATGATTAGCTTGTCAATCTAAATACTATCATTACTGCATATACAATGATTAGCTTGTCAACCTAAATACTATCATTACTGCATATACAATGATTAGTTTGTCAATCTAATTATCATCATTAGTGCATATAAAATGATTTTCTAAAATGTGTTCGTCTCCAGGTAATTTTTTCGAGTGGGATATATTTAGTTATAGTTCATGTGACTTTTTTGTGTTTATTCATTCATAAACATTGATTTTTAAAAATTAATGTTAAATGAGAAAGACTCTTTTACGCCCATAAAGGTCATGAACTTTAGTTAAACAAGAATAATGTCTTAAAATAGTTGTAAAGTAAGAATGAAACTACTGACCAACACTAGGTAAACGGAAGTTCATCATCTAAAGAGTCGTCAGTTAACCTCCAAACAGTAGAAGAACCTAAAACGAGAACTATTTATGACTTTATGAACGAAGTATCATTACTGTACCAAGTTGGAATCTTCACACAATTCCTGAAACTAATTTAATTTATATTGCCCAGGTAACAAAAAATCCACTAGGTGTGCCTACTATGATGAATTGTATAGAATTAAACACAAAAGATTATAATGTTAAAGTGTACATTTACCAATGGCACATTAATTTGTTTGATGGTATATATAAAAAACAAGAAGAAATCCTCGGTTTAATAAAAAAATTAGATTTTATATATAAACAATTATAAAAAAAATCTCATCTAATCTTTAATCTATAATCACCAAACAATTATATTTTTTTCTAAAGACACAAGACCCATGTTACCAACCTATCAATCACTACTATTGAGTACTAATAAGACATCTCCTTGTATGGCATAAAAATATATGAATTTGAGGTATACTTAGAAAAGCGCCATATTCGTCACTGATCCAACTCGTTACAACAATTCACACACTCATTATAATGGTTTCAAAATATACAAAGTAACCGGGAAACTACGCTCATCGTTACACATACGTGATTCCTTGAATTTTGTCAACTTCACTGAAATGAAGCAACTTTTTCATATTTCCTAGAAAAATCTTTAAGTCATGATTTTCTTAAGTTACTGAATCAAATTTGTTTATCAGTCAGATGAGACAAACAAGAGACTTAAAAGGTCAATTTTGTGTTACAATCTGCCTGTAAATTTTTAATTTTACGTTATATGTTTACTATTAACTTTTCAAAAGGATTATGAAACTGCCATATAGATTGAGGAAGCCTACAAATGGCTTTGCAATATATGAGAATATTTTTTTATTGTAATAATTTTGTTGCTATTTTTCATTAAAGTAATCAGACTAAACAACGTATTTTTTAAATTTAATAATTATTTAACTATTCGAAATCTATATTTATAAAAGAGGATGTTTGTATATATATAAATATATATGTTTGAAGTTTATGCGCTGCCAACCATCCAACCGATCGCCATGAAACTTTAGGATGTTGTCCTGTATACTCCCGAGATGGTTTCTGTGAAGTTTGATGCAGATCCGTCCACAGGGTCCCGCCCCACGGGCTCCTAAAGATCCCATGTTATTCAAATGGAGAATCTGAATTGTTTACAACAAACATATGACTGTGTGGTTTAATGTAGTTTCACATGCCATAAGCAGATTGAAGTTCTCACAACAACAGTACTGTATATGTTTTGATTTATTGTAGTTCTACATTTCACCTTGAGAGTGTAGCACACACTACTTTTACTTGATCAGGTGATCTGTATTTGGTGTTAACCTTTTTTCCTCGGTAATTAAAACATGTGGTGAAATGTGAAAATAAAACTCGGCCCTGCGGGCCTCGCCAGGGGGCAAGCCCCCTGGACCCCCGGATCTTTTTGCTTAGAGCCTACGGCTAAAATTCAAGAAACATGGAACATGCTTTAGCTGCGCTTTTTCTGTTTGCTGGCTCCTTTTTAATAATTTCTGCAAATGTATTTCTCCGAAAACAACGAATTTTAGATTTCATGTAAGGAATTACAAAAAATATAAACATATCTTAAAAATATAAATATATCTTTACTTTTTAAATTTTATTGTTTCGCGGCTCAGGTTCTTACTCACGCGATGACTCATTACCACCTTGAAAGGAAGTTAATTATTATCTTATATAATCCTATAGACACAAAATGGATTCTCTAATTAGGACTTAATTTTGTATATTTTTAACAAGAGTTGTCATGGAAACTAAAGATGTA